>MCJB01049214.1:0-70978 GCA_002018475.1 Nicotiana obtusifolia
CCTTAATGCATCGTCAGAGACATTGTTTTGCTTGTGCGTCGCACAAACACCCAAGAAATTCCTGAGGTGCTGCGTTGGATCATCATCAGTAGAGTTCCTGAAGAATCCTTCCGCTTTCAGCATCAAAATCAGTCCATGTTCTACCTTGAACGTAGCAACACCTATAGCCGGAGGTACTATAGCGTTTGTATCCTCTATATATTCTTCAATATCAGCAAAAAGATTCTCTTCTTGCTCCACCTCCACATCTTCTTCATGGTTTGCCATATCTTCCTGTCTACAACAACCAAAACAACCAGCGTGTAATCAAGTGGAATTAGACGTCTAATAAAGTATACACTAATAAGAGATTTCAAGACCGTATTCCCCGGCAACGGCGCCAAAATTTGATTCGCTCAAATTACACCTTAATAATAGTATAAGCGATCGATGTCAAATATAGTAACCCAACAAGGTTGGGGTCGAATCCCACAGGGAATAGGCGTGAAACTATTGTCCAATTAATGTAATACTATACTGAGTCATAATTCTATCAAGTACGCCAAATAGAATAAAGAAGGGTTGAATATATAAGGAAAGGAAAATTGAAAACTAATTTGTTCAAATGTGAATGTGAAAAATATGAATTTAAGAGACCAAGGTTGTGCCCCCCTTAATGTAGTAGAATATTCTTGATATTAATATTGAATACCTTTCTTGATATGCAATTGGTATTTAATTTACTACCCAATATTTTCCAATATTTAGATAATGTATCCTCTTACGATTCTCCCGAATACAAAAGAGTCAATCTTACGAACAACCAATTAACCGCCAAATTAAAACCTAAGCCTTGAATTTTTGTTATTTATTTCTACCAAACTCTATCTCACTTTCCCAAGATAAGTTAGAGTCAATTGGCATTCGTTAATGTTTGCAACCACTAATGATTAATTGAAGAACAAGAAATAAATAAATATCAAGATTCCTTCGGAATTGGATTCAATATCAAAATCTCAACACATTCTACCCATCTAGGGTTCACAACCTCAGTGTCTGAGTTTAGCTGCACATACTAATAATTAAAGAACAAGGAAGAGTAATTGATGTCATCTTACAAAAAGAGAGAGTTTTCAATCACCAAAGCTTCTAAGAATTCAAAAATACTCAAGTGCCGTACTTTGTACTCTAAGTTCTGACAAGGATACCTTCACAAAACTCTATAAAACCTATTTATAGAAGCCCAAAACCCGAGGCGAATGTCGGTCAGCTTTGCCCTTGTTGAAATAATGCGAACCGCATTTCTGTCGCAGAACAGGAATGTAGTTCGCAAATCATCATCATCCGTCGCAAATCACACTAGACAGTTTTTCTCTCGTCGCATCTTGGTTTGCGGTTCGCATTTTGAATATGCGATCGCATTCTTCACACTAACTTTCACCCAGAACTCTGTTCATGTTTGCGATTTCATTAGGCCAATTCGCGGTTCACATTCCTGTTTTGCGGTCACATTTGCGACCGCATTCTCGACATGAAGATTGGCCTAAAGTTCTGTCTTCGTCTGCGATCTACTTTTAGCATATGCGATTCGCATGTCCATTCTGCGACCGCATTTTTACATATGCGATGCTTTTAACCTCTTTTGTTGTCTTCAGCTAACTTTTTGCACTCTTTTCTGTTCTTTAGGGTCTTGACACTTGTTATTCTGCAAATACACTAAAATTACATAAGTATCATGAGAATTAACAAGTAAAAGAAGTTAGACTTTAAGCAAATAGTATCAAAATGTGCCGAAATTACCCGGCACATCACCTCCGCCTCTAGATGGCCGGACGACTGGTGCGGCTACTGGTGCTGTAATCATAGGCTAAGAACCCTGCTGCACTGCCTTGGCCTGAAGCTTGGGGTAGACCTCCGCACATGGCTGAAATCCCCGCACTCAAAACAGACTGTCCTGAAGTCTGACCCTGATGGCCTGAGTACCCACTGAAGGAACCCTTAATAGCTGGTGGGCGGTAGGAACTCTCTGGCATAGAGCTGAAATAAGGTCAAACTAGAGCACCTAGAGGAGGCGGCGGTGCTGGATATGTGGGCCTGCTAGGCTGACCTCTTCCAAACTGACGTCTACCCCCAGATGGAGCACCACTGGACCCTCCAGAATAACGAAACTGCTTGTTCTGCGGCATCTGCTCTTGACCCCGCTGATGATAACCCTCAATCCTCCGAGCTATCTCCACAACTAGCTGGTAGGAAGTCCCCATATAAACCTCTCGGACCATAGTGGCCTGAATATCGGAATACAACCCTGCAACAAACCTCCGTACTCTCTCTGTCTTAGTAGGAAGTATCATAAGTGCATGGCGAGACAATTCAGAGAATCTCGCCTCGTAATCGGTCACTGACATCTGACCCTGCTGGAGCTGCTCAAACTGAAACCCGCAACTCTTCCCTCTAAGAGGGTGGAATATACCTATCCAAGAAAAGTCGTGTAAACTGATCCCAAGTCAACGGAGGAGAACCTGCTGGTCTGCCAAGAAAATGAGACTGCCATCATCTACGAGCCCTGCGCTCTAGCTGGAAAGTAGTAAAATCCACCCCGTGGGTCTCTAATATCCTCATGTGGTGTAGTCTGTCCCTGCACCGATCAATGAAGTCCTGGGGATCCTCATGTCACTCACCTCCGAAGACAGGAGGGTGTAGCCTAGTCCATTCAATAGCTTCTGCGCTCACCGGTTGTAGCTGGTTGGGCTCAGGTACGGCTGCTGCCACTGGCTGGGCTCCACCCATAGGTAGTATTCCCGGGGTATGATATATAGCAGCTTCATGCCCAGGAGCCAGAGCAGTATGGGTCTGTGCTCCCCCTCCAGCCCGAGATGTGGCTGGGTCTGCTGGAATAAACCGTCCTGGATCATAGTATCCATGAACCGTAGCATATGGCCCATGACCTCTTGGAAGCCTGGTGCTGACATGAAATCTATCGGGGCTGGCTCTGCTACAGGCACCTCGCCCTACTCCTCAATAATGGGATCCTCTACCGGATCCGCTGAAGGCATGACTAGGGCAACTCCGGGACGTCGTCATCCCCTACCTTGGGCCGGTGCCCTCCCCCGGCCTCTGCCTCGACCTCTAACAACAGGGGGAGCAGCTCCTCCCGGGCCTGGAACATCCGCCGCGCGCGTTCTCACAATCTGTGAAAGAATAAGAGAAAGATACTTAGTATAACATAAACAACACGATAAGAGATGAAGAAAGAGTATTTTCTTAACACCCTATAGCCTCACGGAGATAAATACGGATGTCTCCGCACCGATATGCAAGATTCTATTAGGCCTGCTCATAACTTGTGAGACCTACGTGAACCTAGTGCTCTGATACCATGTTGTCACAACCCACTATTCTCCTATAGGCCGTGATGGCGCCCAACACTACCACTAGGTAAGTCAATCGTGAACTAACCACATGATTTTCTTTTTTTATTTTTAAAATAGCTGATTTTCTTTAAGTAATGCATAAATAGGAAGTAAAAATTTAATAAGATGAGAGATAACTAATTTTAAGAGAAAATGAGATAAGTAAAATAACCCAAAAATTATCATGCGTCTACTAGCATAACTTCCAAGAACTGGTGTCAAAGGTGCATGAGCTACTAGTAGAATTTACAAAAAAATACTGCACTATTGTTTGAAGTGAAATAGACAGAAAGTAAAAATAAAAGGAAGACTTCCGGTGCTGCAGAACGGGTTCGGAAGGCAGCTCACCGCTAAGTCTCGAGGAAGTCAAGGATGCGTGCCAGGCTGGTAACCAGATGCACTTGCCTCAGATCCTGCACGATTAGTGTAGAAGTGTAGCACGAGTACATAAACAACATGTACCCAGTAA
The DNA here is from genome assembly GCA_002018475.1 of Nicotiana obtusifolia. NCBI lineage: Eukaryota > Viridiplantae > Streptophyta > Magnoliopsida > Solanales > Solanaceae > Nicotiana > Nicotiana obtusifolia. Next base: position 3,859 of record MCJB01049214.1, read on the forward strand.
GTATCTAGTCTAACCTCGAAGAGGTAGTGACGAGGGGTTGACTTCGACACTTACTATGGGCTAACAATAAAATACTGAAATTATAACTAAGCATGGATATAAAGACAACTGAAAATTCAATAACAAGAAATAAATGGATAATTCTTTCAGTAATAGTAAATCCCAAATTAATTCCCATCATTTAACAAATTAATCTCTTAAGCCAATGAAACAATATCAATTATAATTGGGCTCCAAGAATTATTACGCACGAATTATGCTAAAGTCGTACGGCCCGATCCAATATACAAATATATAAACTGTGCACTGACAAGGGTTGAACGACACAAACCATAGATGCATCTATTCTATTACCGAGGCACAAGAAGAGAAAATACTTTATAAACAATCGATTCAAAGATTATTAAGAGGCTATTATTCAAAGAAATACTAATTCTCATTAGCGGTCAAGTAACCCGTCCAAAAACTTAAGTAAATGAAATTTGACCTTTTACAATTCCTTTATCAAGTTCAAATATGTTTCAAACTATTAAATTAGTAGGTAGGGTGCAAACATCGCAGTATAATATGATTTGGGTCCTAGACTACCTGGACATAAGCATACTTAGTAGCTACTTATAGGCTCTTGTCGCTTCATGCGTACGTAGCCCCCACAAATAGAAGCACATATTAAATCAATTCACCTATGGGGTAAATTCCCTCTTACAAGGTTAGAAAAGAGACTTACCTCGTCTCAAAGCTTACTTTCCGGTCCACAATTGTGCTTTAAACCCTTAACTCGGTGCCAAACGACTCGAAACTAGTTAAATGTTATATATAATAGTCAATACATGTTCAAAAATTCATAACCTAACTATCAAAGTGATTTTCCAACCTAATTGAAGAATTCCTAAATTCACCCCCGGGCCCACGAGCCCGAATTCCGAAAATATTTGAAGAAAGTTTTTACCCATAATCTCATGAACTCAAATATATGATTTTCACTAAATTCCATAACCATTTTCGGAAAAACCTAGGTTTTCCTAAAAATCACATATATCCTACCATTTTCCATGTTAAATATACTTATGGTTCGTGTATTTAGCTAAAGAATTGATAGGGATCACTTAACTCTTGATGTCGATGGAGCCCCTCCCAAAAATGCTCTCAAGATCGTCTAAGACCAAGTGGGAAATGAGGAAAATAAGGCTAAGTCCCACAATAAAAGCTGTCGCACAGGTCGCAGATGTCGCAATTGCGACACCTTGTTCGCAAATGCGAAGCTGAGCCCCAACTGTCAAGGTCGCATTTACTACTACAACATCGTAAATGTGAAGGGAAGCTGATTGAAAAAACGACTGGAAATCTCACAAATGCGAGTCCTGCCTTGGCCAAGCTTCTTCAGAATTGCGAAGCCTGTCTCACAAATGCGAACAAAATCTCGCATTTGCAATACCTGAAACACCAGCAAAAAAAAACTAGAAAACTGAAGTCTTCCCATCTATCTGAATGCGTCCAAAACTCACCCGAGCCCTCAGGGCTTCGCAGCAAATGTTTACACAAGTCAAAAAATATCATACGAACTTGCTAGCACGATCGAAACACCAGAATAACATCTATAAGCACGAATCGGACGCCAAAATGCGTGAATCAAATCATGAAAACTCAAAACTTCTAAAAACACATCCGCACGTCCGATTCCTATCAAATCACGTTCGATTGACCTCAAATTTTGCACACATGTCCTAAATGACATTACAGAAATACTCGAACTTCCGAATCAAAATCTGAACCCGATATAAAAAAGGCCGCTCTCGGTCAACTTTCGCCAAATAACCCCGAAACCTACGAACCTCCAAATCCACATCCGGACGCGCTCCTATGTCCAGAATCACCATACGGAGCTATTCCTAGGCTCAGAATCCCAAATGGACGTCTATAACATAAAAATTCACTTCAACCCCAACTTATGAAATTCACCAACATGCCAACTTTCAATATTGGGCGCCGAAACGCTCCCGTATCATCCAAAACTTGGTCCGAACATACGCCCAAGTTCGAAATCATCATAGGAGACTATTGGAATTGTCAAATGCCTATTCCGAGGTTGTTTACTCAAAACGTTGACCGAAGTCAAACTTAGACTTTAAGGCCAACCTAAGGAACCAAGTATTCCCTTTTCAACCTGAACCCTTCCAAATTCCAAACTAACTATCCCTTGCAAGTCATAAAATAGTAAGAGCACATACGAGGAGTCTTATTTAGGGAGCCGGGTTCAAAAAGCAAGATGACCGATCGGGTCATTACAGTGTGTGGTCGAGATTGATTTTAAGATGATTTGGAATGAAATTAAAAGAACAATTCTTATTTTTGAAGCTTAAATGAATAGAGTTGAACGGAGTTTAACCTTTGAGAAAAAAACTCCGAATTGGCATTTTGATAGTTTCAATGGCTTCGTAGGGTGATTTTAGACTTAGCGTGCGTCCAGATTTGGATTTGGAGGTCCAAAGGGTAATTTGAAGCATTTCGGCGAAAATTGAAAAGTTGAAGTTTCGGAAGGTTAAGAGGTTCAGCCGAGAGTTGAATTTGGTGATATCGGGGTCGTATTGGGATTTTGAGAGTTGGATTAGCTTCATTATGCCGTTTGGAACTTGGATGCAAAATTTGACGTCATTCCGAATTGATTTATATGTTTCGACACGAGTTTTGTATGTCGGAAGATTTGAAAGTTCATGAGTTTGTCGTGGTGATATTCATAGTTTTGATGTTTTTGATGTGATTTGAGATCTCGAGTGGGTCCGTGTTTTGTTATGGAACTTGTCGGCATGTTTCGACGGGGTCCAGGGGGCCTCGGGTGTGTTTTGGATGGGCTACGGGCCATTTCTCCATGTTGTTGGATTGTTGTTTTGCTGGTATCTGGTGTTCATCATCGCGTTCGCAAGGAGACAGCCACGTTCGCATAGTGTAACTTGGAGGCAGACAGAAAATGTTCTTCGCTTTCGCAGCTAAAGGTTCGGGATCGCGAAAATGGGAGTTCTGCTTCATCGCGTTCGCATTAGTTGCTTCATGATTGCGTAGTGGGCAACCAGGCTGGGGAAGGCCATGTGTGTTAGCCTTCGCATTTGCGGAGTGCCATCGCTTTCGCATAGCTTTAGATCCTTAGTGCACCGCGTTCACACCTCTCTATTCGCGTTCGCGTAGCACAACTTTTGGCAGGTGATATTTTTCTTCTTCACAATCGCATACATAGCTTCATAATCGTGATTCATGTTACCTGGGTAGAACATAAAAGTAGTCTAAGTCGAGGGTTTGTCCATTTACTTCATATTTTAGGTTGTAGACCTCAGATTTGGGGCGATTTTTTGTGGGTTTTTCAAACAAATTAGTGGGGTAGGTGTTCTTTACCTGAAATTTATTATATTCCATGATTCTATCTTTATTTTTATCTTATTATTAGTGTTTGAGTTGAGAAAAATGGGAATTTTTGAAGAAATCTTTCAAAATGTATTATGATGATTTGAAGGATGAATTGGTGTCAGAAACTGATAATTTTGATATGGTTGAACTCGTATCGGAATTGGTATTTGGGTTTTGTAAATTTTATCGGGTTCCGAGGTGCGGGTCCAGGGGTTGACTTTTTAGTTCTTGTTAAATATTGAAGCTTTATTATCCAAAAATATTTTCTACGAGTTTTATTTATGAATTGAAGTTATTTTGGCTATATTTGAGCTGTCCGGAGGTTGTTTCACTCGAGAAGTTCATTTTAGAGTAACGGTTTAGCTTCTTTGAGGTAAGTATCTTCCCTAACTTTGTATCGGGGAACTACCCCTTAGGATTTGAGTCTTTGGTGCTAATTGTGTCATGTGAATCCCGTGTACGTGAGGTGACGAGTACGTGCTCGGGCTTATTTGTGGAATTTGATCGTTTATGGCTCTTAGGTTCTTATGTTCAGTAGATATGAAGTTGTTTTCTAATGTTAAATCACCCATTCACTAACTTACATGTGTTAGTTGGAATTAATTGCTCCACGTTTTACCCTTATTGTCGATTGAACTCTTATGTGCCTTAACTGAAATAATTGTTTCTTTTATTGCTATGCTATCCTTTCCATAATTGCTTATCCTTGATTGAATTTATTATTATCCTTCCGATAATCTGCTTATCCTTAATTGAGTTTGTTGAATCTCTTCCATAATTGCTCAACCCTAATTGAAGTTTTGTTATCCCCTATCATTGTCGACTTACCCTTAATTGGAGTCATTGATTCATGTTATCCCTCTTATCGTTGAATTGTACTTATGTGCTCTTGACTATTACATGTACTCTTGTCTACTTGCCTTCTGTGTGAGAGTTGTCCTCTTGGCATGTAAGTCATCCGTGCGTTAATGGATTAAAATGAGGGCACAAGGTGCCAAGTGATTAGGGTTCAAAAATTGGGACCCGTGAGTTGTGATTATAAGGTTCGGTACCTCGTGCAAATGCTTGAACAAATCTGGTGTGAGAGCGGTTGTTCTTATGGAGTTGTTGCTGATTTTTCTTTTATTTGGTTTTACTGACTTAGACTGTGTTCAGTTTACTCTACAACATTATTACATGACTGTTTCCTGTTAAATATTGTTGTTATTAGTGTATCATTGCAACTATTAGTATGTGTCCTTTATCCTGCTTAGTTTTATATTAATATTGTCGAATTCTTCTGTTTATTTAGTAAGTGTTAGGCTTACCTAGTCTTAGAGACTAGGTGCCGTCACGACATCCTACGGAGGAAATTGGGGTCGTGACATTTGAAATATTTATAAGTTTGACCGAAGGTTGACTTGATTGATATCGGGTTCGAATTTTGATTCTGGAAATTAGAAAACTCCATTATGTTAATTATGACTCGTGTGCAAAATTTGAAGTCAATCCGGATTGATTTGATACGTTTCGGCACAAGATATAGAATTTGTAAATTTGAAAATTCACAAGTCCGATTCGAGGTGAAATTTGTAATTTTGGCTTTGTTTTTTTATGTAATTTGAGACCACGAGTAGGTCCGTGTTATATTACGGGCTTATTGATATATTGGAACGAGGCTCCGAGTTGCTCGGATGAGTTTCGGACGGGGGTTCATATCGTTTGGAGCGTTGTACATATGACTATCTACCCATATTATAAGATAGATAGTCATTGCATCAACTTAGGTCGGACATGCTTTACACATTTAGATGCACTTGAACATCAACTGTGGAGAATCATACACCATCTAATCACTTATCATTTCCTAGGTACCTATAGTGCATATTTCACAAAGACTAGGTATATGTACTTTTTTGGGGAGGTAAGGTTCATGTCCCCCTCCGTCTCTGTATATTTTGCTAATTGCTAATCAATAAAATCATATTTATCCAAAAAAAAAAAAGTAGAAACATAAGGATCAAATTTAGTTATATAACCATTTTCGTTTTGGATTTTTGGAGCTCGATTTTGGGTGATTTCAGAGGAGTTCTTCACGAGTTCGTCTTGGGTAAGTGTTCTATATTCGAAAGTGATTATATTTCATCAATACATGGTTATTCATCATTTATTTCGAATTTAATTGAAAAAAGTAAGAAAAATTGTGAAATCTTCCAAAAATGTAAAATGAAGATTTGGATGTCAAATTATTGTCGGAATTTGTTAATTTTGGTATGGTTGAACTCATATCAGAATAGGTATTCGCGTTTTGTGAATTTTATCGGGTTCTGAGGTGCGGGCCCAGGGTTTGACTTTTAGGTTGACTTTTTAGTTTTAATCAAAAATCAAAGCTTTATTGTCTAGAATTGTTTTCTATGAGTTTTATTTATGAATTGAAGTTATTTTGGTTAGATTTGAGCCGTCCGGAGGTTGTTCCACGCGAGAAGGTCATTTAGCGGTCTAGCTTCTTTGAGGTAAGTATCTTGCCTAACTTTGTGTGGGAGAACTACCCCTTAGGATTTGAGTCTTTGGTGCTAATTATGTCATGTGAAGGCCGTGTACAGAAGGTGACAAGTACGGGCTCGGGCTTATTTATGGAACTTGACCGTTTAGTGCTCTTAGATTCTTATGTCCATTAAATATGAAGTTGTTTGGTCATGTTAAATTTCTCATTTACTAATTTCACCCCTACGTGTTTTATTTGGAATTATTTGCTTCATGTTTTACCCTTATTGACGATTAAACTCTTACGTGCTTTAACTGAAGTTGTTGCCGCTTTTATCGTCATGCTATTCTTTCCGTAGTTGCTTAATCTTAATTGAAATCATTATCATATCTTCCGTGATTGCTTAGCCGTAATGGAAGTTTGTTATCCCTTTCATTGTTGACGTATTCTTATTTGGGGTTATTGATTCATGCTATCTCTCTTGTTGTCGAATTGCACTTTCATAGAATCATTGTCACACATTACTTCTCCCTTGTTGAACTATTCTTGTTGAGACTATTATTTCCCTGTTGTGCCTTTCTTTGTGAGTTTGTTCTTTCATTTCTTTGCTTGTGTTGATTTACTTGCCGTATTCTTGTGTTATTGTTGTTGTTGCTGTTATATTCAGTGTTGTTGAGTAGAGGGCTATGCGTGGTTGTGATATTGAAACTGCTTTGAAGAAATATTGTGGCATATGGGGACATATTGTGAAAGTCATTTATTTGAGTTGTTATGTTTTTGGCATACGTGTTTTGTTGAGAGAATTGTTATGTTGTTTGCACGAGGTTTCTGCCGTACGGTTGTTATTGTGTTTGCATGAGGTTTCTACCATGCGGTTGTTATTGTGTCTGCACGAGGTTTCTTCCATGCGGTTGTTATTGTATTGCACGAGATTTCTGCCGTGCTATTGTTATTATTGATACGCATGCGACTGTATAAGGTCTGTGTGTTTAATCGCATGCGGTGAAATAAGGCGGGCTTGAAATGCGTGGCTAGTAGGGGAACTACTAGAAGTGATGCGGTATGATATGGTGGGCTAAAATGCGGGATGCTATTTCAAGAAAATGATTTTTCAAAACTAAATATAAAGGCTCCCGTGGTGATATAAGGAAAATTGTAATTCATTTTACCATTTGAGACTACGAGGCGGTACATCGGGAGGTCTCTTGTTGTTGTTTCCCCTTTTTTGTGCAAGTATCTTTGGTTGTTGTTTTCCTTAGCATACTATTAATTGTTTTCCTACGTGTTGCACTATTTACTCAGTTCTATGTAGCTAATCTTGTTGTGCTGGTCGTTGCTTCAAACTTCATTGCTGCTTTTATTACAGTGTACATTTCGTGGTGATCATTTCTTATGTGCCATTCATTGTCTTTACTCTTATCTGTTGATTAGAATTATGTTAGAACACTTGCACAAGCATACACGTAGTTAAATCACCCATGTCGGTTTTAAAAGGTGAATCCCTACGTCATTAACCATTATACATACTCTTGTATACCTGCCTTATGTGTGAGGGGTGTTCTATTGGCACGTGAGTTGTCCGTGTGGTTATGAGTTGTAATGTAGGCACTAGATTACAAGTGATTAGGGTTCATGAATTGAGAACCATGAGTTGTGATTATGAGGTTCAATACCTCATGGAAATGCTTGAACAGACTTGGTGAGAAAGTGGTTGCTCTTATTTTTGTTGCTGGTTTTCCCTTTATTTGGTTTCCCCGGACTTAGACTGTGATCAGTTACTCTACAACATTATTAATCGACTAATTCCTATTGAATATTGTTGTTACTAGTGTATCATTGCAAGTATTGTCTTGTATTACTTATCGTGCTTAGCTTTATATTAATATTGTTTTTGTGTTAGTTCATCTTCACACTTGTTCAGGTTGTTTAGTCCGGTAGCTGTCTTGACTGTCCCTCATCACTAACCCACCGAGGTTAGTGATACTTACTGGGTACCGCTGTGATGTACTCATTTTACGCTTCTGTATATTTTTGTACAGATCCAGGTTCCTCGGTTGTTGTTGATTATTAGCTGGATGGTCGAACTGTGGAGACTCAAGGTAAACCTGCCGTCGCGTTCGCAGGCCTCGGAGTCACCTTCTGATATTTTCATTGTACTGTTTAATTCCATCTGAGTAGTTGCATTTAGGGATTTTCTAGCAAACTCAGTAGAGCTTATGACTTGTACTTCCGATTTTGGGAATTGTAATTTGTATATGATTTTTATCTCGTATTTTTCATTTGATGGTTGAATTTTTGTAATTGTTTAGTAAGTGTTAGGCTTACCTAGTTTTAGAGACTAGGTGCCGTCATGACATCCTAAAGAGGGAAATTGGGGTCGTGACAGAATGCGGAGAAGAGGTCGCGAACGTGAAGCATCAGAAGGATTACCCTTCGCAAATGTGGCTCTTCACTTGCGAACGCGATGGGTTAAGTGATTCTGGGGGGAGGCAGGGATTTGTTCTACACGAATGCGAGCGCAGGATCGCGAACACAATAACCAGGGGGACAGACCATGGTGAACGCGTGCAACCCCTCGCAAGCATCGGAGGGATTACCCTTCGCAAACGCGGCCCTTCACTTGCGAACGCGATGGGTTAAGTGATTCTGAGGGGAGGCAGGGATTTGGTCTCCGCGAATAGGAGCCCAGGATCGCGAACGCGATGGCCAGGGGGACAGACCAATGCGAACGCAAGCAACCCCTCACGAACGCGAACGCCACTAGGGTCCCTACTCTTCACGATCGCGTTAGGCCCTTCGTGAACGCGAAGAAGGCCTAACCCTCAGTGACTTAAATGTCCCAAAGTCGGGATTTATCCCATTTTTCACCATTTTCAAGTTTGAGCTTGTCCTAGAGGCGATATTTTGAAGAGAATTTTTATCCCCACTTCATAGGTTAGTAGATTTTAACTTGTTTTCTTCCATCTCCATAAACACCTATTGATTTCCAATCTTTAATCTATGCTTTTTTATGGTAGAAATTAGGGATTTAGGTATAAATTGAGGATTTTGAGAAATTGAGATTTAGACCTTAAATTGAGGTCGGATTTCAAAACTAATCACATAACCGGACTCAAGGGTGAATGAATAATTGAGTTTTGGTCCGAATCTCAGGTTTTGATCAAGTGGGCTTGTGGTGACTTTGTTGAATTTTTTCAAAATCATTAAAGATTGAATCTTTTTCACTCGTGGATAGTTTCTTAAGCTTATTTTGAATTGTTCGAACCATATTTGGTTAGATTTGATTGGTTTGGAGGCTAATTATAGAGGAAAGGCCCCGATTTAGCTTTGATTTAATTGCAGAGTGAGGTAAGTGTTGGATCTAACCTTGACTTGAGGGAATTAGAAATTTTTGAACTATGTATTGCGTGGATTATGTGAGAAAATAACGTATATGCAAGGTGACGAGTGTATATACGCCGTCAAGCTATTTGTTTCCACGTTTCTCGTTATTTCATGAATTATCTTGTTTCATGCCTTCATGGTTACAAGCTTTATGTGACTTTCATGCCGTAATTGTTATTTGTTATTTATTTGTTCTTGTATTATATTGTCTGTCCCTTCCATGACTCCGTGCTTAATTGCTACTTGCCTTTAATCGTTTTACTTGCACACTTTGATTATCACATGTTTTACATTGTCCTATTATTTTTGTAATATTTGTTGCATCCTAAGATGTAGTTTCATTTGCGTTAGTTGTTGAGTTTGTTAGACACCGATAAACTTGTAAAGTAGAAACTTCAAATTTTAAAGATTCTTTGATTATTATGTGGTCCTTTATTGCCTTGTACTTTTATTCTTTGATGTAGAAATTCTTTTAAATTGAGTTATTGGATTGTTTATGTTAATTATAATTATTTGGGGATCGGGTTGCACGCCGCAGCGAAAATTGAAAGATATTGAATTGAAATGGTGAATAAGGGCGGATACTTGATGTTGATAAATGATGACATGGTGGGATCGGGTTGCGCGCAACAACTGATTGTATACGTGATGCTTGATAGTGATAAAGGATGATATGGTGGGATCAGGTTGCGCGCCGCAATGGATTGTGAGTGTTGTACTTGTTGTGGTTTTGTGTTGGTTTCAGCATTTCTATATGAGATTACGAGACTTGTTATTCTGGTCTTTCTGATAGTGAGATTCGAGTTAATTTTCACAAATTATTTGCTTTACTTCCATTTCCTGCTTTTTTCTTTGTTATTATTATTATTATTATTGTTATTATTATTATGCCCAAAACTTTAGGCGATTTTTGATTTCTTCTTTACAAAATCTGAAAAATGAACTTTACAAAACTGTCTTCTTTTAGAGAGAAGGCAGAGCAAATCTAGAAATAGAAAATAAATCTGAAAATTTCTCATATGTCTACATTTGAGGCAAAGGCCTCTATTTAAAGAAGAAAAAAGAATCTTTCTACAGTAATGTACAGTGCATCTATCAGTGCACAGTGACAAGTCTCATTGTCTTGAGTCCCACGATTATGAGTTGTGGGGTCTTTTATCTTGTTTTGTCTGTTGGTCCCACAATTATGACGTGTGAGGTCCCCTTTTCATCTTGTCTTGCTAATCCATGACTCTTTTTTCTTGAGTTTTATCCAGCTTTTTCATTTTCTGGAGAAATTCTTCAACATCTTGAAAGTCAACTTCATTTACCGATTCTTCATTTTGTGCGTCATTTAATATGCTACTATGATCTTCTTCATTGACAGAATGGCTGGTGTCACTTTTCATTGAAGTGTCTGATATATCAGCAATTTGTTCGATCGATTGAAGTAAATTTCGTCGAATTCCATCTAAGTAGCGAGCTATTATCTCTTCTTTGTTGCCTTCTTGGAAATTGATCTTCCTAGCAATGTATTTAATGGAAGCATTTTCCATTATTACTTCCTTGGTTTTAGACTTATAAGTCTTTATGGCACCTTTAATATTATAGATCAATTGTTGTCCATGTAACTTATCTGTTTTTGGGTCTCTTTTTATCAACTTGTGCCAAAAATTGTTGAAGTACGTCCGATATAAACAGGGGATATCTTCTTCGGTATAACCGACTTCTGGTACCCATTTATGAATCCAAGGAATGGAAAATTCCAGAAAAAAATAGATATGGCCTATTTTCTCAGGCCAACATATATGATCTTGTTTGTATAATGCATCAAGATCGGGAGATACTTGTATTCGTTTGCTGTATAACTGTCTGAAGGTTGTTGGCAATATTTTTATTGTTGGACCATGGTATGACCACCAATTTAGAAACCAATTTGGTATAGGTTTTGAGAATACCTTAGTACATACTTTTATAAACCAAGTATGCTTATGTTTATCATTATTATAAAATAAAACATCGTTAAAAGCCTGGGTATAATCCCAATATGTATAATTAAAACGTTTATCGTCAAGTATCACTTGTCGTTCGTTCATGGTGGATGTTCCCCGCTCTTCAGCAGATATAATCTGTTTGATAATAATCTTGGAGAAGTTATAAACATTCTCTTCTGGGGTATAACCTTGAAAGTGCTGGAATTCTGCACTTCCTGAACTTATCAAAATATTCTCATAATATGATCGGGTTTTGTATGACTTGTCCAGAAAATATAATTTCTCAATCAAATACCTTTGGAGTATCTTCCAAGGTTCATCCTTCCACTATAAATCGTGATTTTCTAAAGGAAATATCATTTCCTTTTTTATTACTTTCTCGTAACTCTTGATATCATCAAAGTTTTCAATTGCCACATTTGCATAGGTATCACTATGCATGGTTCTCTGTGAGGCTAGATAGGCATGCATTTGCTCGTATAACGGGCTGTTTTTCGGAATATCTTCCAAATTAATAGTGCTTGAGGATGATTCTCCTCTTTCTTGAGAAATCTTCTCATTTATCAATATCTTTCCTCCTCTTTGTATTACAGGGGATGGTGGAGTGTAAGATCCTCGTCCTCCTCGGCCTCTATAATGGCCGTAGTTTTCGCGTCCTTTTCCTCTATCAGAGGAATTCTTGGATGGCCATTGATGGCTCATCCTGCAACTGAAAGAAGATATCTCGTTATTCATTTTGTAAATATTCTATGGATAAAAAAATTAGGAAGGGAATTATCAACCCCCTTTTATAATCGATTTCAAAGTCAAATGGAGCTAATTGTTCTTGCCATCTTGCGAATATCATTTTTGAGGCATCATGTTTAAAATCTTTTATTAAACATAAATTTTACTGCCTGAGCATCTGTCCTTATTAAGAACTTTTGACTATATAAATCATCCTGAAATTTTAAAACACACTTAACAATAGTAAGCATTTCATGGGCAACAGTAGCATACTTTTTCTGGGCCTCAGCCCATTTACCTGAATAGTATCTTATCAGATACTCTTTCTTGTCATGAGGGTCAATCTGTTTTAAAATACCCCCAAAGACAATATTAGAAGCATCTGTTTTTATAATCTTTTTCCATAAAGGATTAGCTAAGGCTAAACATGGAAGCGTAGCGACTTTCTTCTTCACCTGTTTAACAATCTCAGTATGACTATCAGTCCAAGGAGACTTGTAGTCCTTTTTTAGCCTATCATATAAAGGAGCAATATCTCGAGACATATTTTTATAAAAAGTAGATATATAATTTAAGTTACCAAGAAATCTTTGTAGCTGAGTCCTATCAGTAATTACATCGGGAAATTTTGATGTAAAATCTATAGCCCGTTGAATAGGCATGATTTTACCTTGACAAATATGGTGACCAAGAAAACGAATATTAATCTGAAATAAGCTCATTTTTGGTTTTGATATATCTAAATTGAATGACAATTTTTTTAAAAATGTCTAAATGCTTATAATGCACTTCCAGAGTTTTTGAATAAATAAGGATATCGTCTATATAAGCAATGATAAAATCAATATATGGATTAAAAATATCATTCATGATCTTTTGAAATTCTAAAGGGGCTTTTTTCAAACCGAAAGGCATCACATTCCACTCATATTGCCCAAAGGGAACATTAAAAGCAGTTTTATAAATTTGCCAATAACCTGATTTTAAATCAAATTTTGAAAATATATTGGCATCATATAACCTAGAAAGTAAATCCTTCTTATTAGGAATCGGGTATCTGATCCATTTTAAAACCCTTTTTAAAGGCTTATAATTAATAACTAATCTAGGAATTCCTCGTTCCTTTTCAGCAGCATTTTTAACATAAAAAGCAGTACACGACCAAGGTGATCGAGAAGGTTTTATTAAACCTTTTTGTAATAAAATGTCAATTTCTTTTTTGCAGAACTCTACTAATTCAGAGTACATTTGACAGGGTCTTGATTTCGTGTGAATATTTTCCTCAGAAAAAGAGTCTTCATATGGAAGAGAGACCACATGCTTTTTCCTATCCCAGAAAACACTCGGGTGATCAGCACATATAGAAATAGCAAATTGTTTTGAGATTAATTTAATCTTTTCCTAAACTTTAGCTGAATTCAATTTATCTGTTATTTTCATGCTGTAAATTTCATACTGCAAGTATTTCATATGACAATGCTTCATATTAATCAAAGCATTAATATCACGCGTAATCGGATCAGTAACAAAATTGAAAGATATTTTTCTATCGTTATAAACAGCATCAAATCCTTTTTCATCTACCCTAGTAAATGGGTAAATAGCCCTGATAAAGGGCGTTCCTAGTATAATTGGAGGGTATAATTGATCCTTAAATAGTATGAAGAAATGAGGAATGCAAACCTTTTGCTGACAAACATAAGCATTGGGTAATTTGTATTGTATCTTCATCTTATCACCAGATGCAAACTTGACATTATGAGAAGTCTTATGATAATATCGGGTTGGAAGTAATCCTTCTTGAATACAAGAAATATTTGCACCGCTATCTATCAAAGCAGTTTCAGTAACAGAAAAGTCATTATCATTCAAAATAGTACATTTTACATACCATTTGTGAGCAGTAACTATTTGCATCATTCCAAGAAACATATCATGTTTGGGTTCGAGACAATCTGTTTTGAAAATTCAGAAATTTCTTCAAAATCATTTTCAGGTATAAAAATTTCCTTTTTCTTGTTATCAACAGGCAATTCATTTGAAGAAGAGTTTTCTATCTGAGTAACTCGGTGATCTAAAATCATTTGATTTTGTTTTAGATATTTAATCTCATTTTTTAATTTTCTACTTCAATTTTCAAATCATCCATTGAAGAATTATAACCGGAAATCTTTGGCTTGTTCTTTTCTAAAAGTCTTCTTTGAACTTCTGAAAAAGAATAAAGAGCTTCATCGAGTATATCACGCTTTCTTTGAACTGGCTTATTTGCCGAATTTGAAGAGGTAAAAGCCATGTTAATAATCTTTTCTCGAAGATTATTATCAGTAACTTCTTTTAATAGTTCCAAAATATTATCAGAAGTAATAGGTTTAATATCAAAATCTTGAAATTGGGATTGCAGTTTATAAAAATCCATAGTATCAGAAGAACAATTATTCTGATCACAATTATCATAGTTATCAGTTTCGGAATTATCACTATCGAGCAAATTTAAAGAGTCCTCAGAGACTTGGTTATCAGAAGAACTATTGTCATATTCTTCTCCTGAGGTTTCATCCATAACCTTAAGAATCTGGTCTCTAGACTTTCCGTCTAGTTCTATTATTAAAACTTTCAGCTTTTCCTTTTTGCAATTTGGAGTTATATGACCAAATTTGCCACATTTGTAGCACTTAATATTTTTTAAATCTCTCTACGATCTATCTTTAAAAAATCGATTTTCTTTGCGAAACTTCTTTCGCTTTTCCCGCTCATCTTTTGTCCTATAACGATATTTCTTACCCTTTCTACGGTAAGCTTTTTCTATAGTATCACGACGTTTTTTCCTACGAGGAGAATAAATTTCTCCCATGCTGAATTGCTGGCAAAAATCTCCTAACTGGGTTCTCTCAGTTAGTCTCTGCTTCTTAATCTGCTGACTCAGTTTCAGCTCGTTGCAAAGGCTAAGACCTTCTTGTGTACAAACTCCTATCAATTTGCCATAAGTATAGGTATTATATGTTATTCTAAGAGTCTTTTTCACTCTTTCTGCAAATAGATATGGCAAACCATCTATAAACTTTGGCTTCTAATGGTCAGCATTACTTTCGGGTAAATCTATAACCCTACTAAGAAAGGTGTCTTTATACCACCAAAATTCACCTTAAGTGTTTGCACTTAAGGCTATTTAGCATAGTATGAATATTTTCGTACATATTGGTAAATCTACCACTAAAGTGTTCTATAATGGTTAAAACTAAGGTGTAAATAGCGTCTGACCTATTTGGTAATAGAGGTCGTCCTACACTATCAAATCCAGGTTCTGCTGTAGTAGCTTCCATAATAGCAGTTTTATCTGCTATTGATAGAAAATTGTCCCACCATCCTCTTATCTGACCAGTAAATCCTGCAATTATCATTCTGCATATCATCGTATCGGTATTCCTTTCACTAGCGGCTTTGCAGATAGTGGAATACATCATCATCTTATGAACTAAGATGCTAATTTGCCTGTCAGTTAGTCCATCTAAGTTCTACTCATAAATGGCATCCCCGCTATAACTGGTGTTGGTCTGGTTTCAGTCCCTTTCTTCCACTAATACATCTTGTGGAGTTGGTCTAGGATAATAATAGGTATTCATTAGAGGATTATTAGCATATCTGCTACCTATTTTCCTAAGCTTATTAAGCTCGGACCAATAACTTCCTTAGGGTCTTTAGAAGGATCTAAGATATTCTTAGAAAATTCGGAGGCCATTTCTAAAGGTTTTAAATCTAAACTAGCTAGCTTATCAGTCACTAGTTTTTCTAAGTCTGTTTTGGACTTAAGGTGAAAACCTTCTATTTCAACAGGTCACTGCATAGGCGCGTCTATCACTATTTTGTTCGAAGAAGCAGTAGAATCTGGTGTAACCTTTGTAGACCTTACTATCATTGAGGTTTCCTTTGGAGTACTAATTTTTTTTAACTAAGTCAATTAATTCTCCTATCTTAGAATCTAGTGAACTAATATGCTCACCTAAAACTTTCACATATAAAGACATATAATTGTTTAATTTCTCTGGCGCTAATCGTCGCCACGTCATTATTAACGAATTTTTGAAAAGCAGTAAATGTTATGCCCGTATTATTAGGCAATACAAAGGACGCTTGTGGTAGGTAAGTACCCTTTACTAGCTGTCCACTGCTTTCTTTGTAAGTTCTTTCAAAGACTTTAATATATAATGGCACATAAGTGGTTATAAACCAAGGAACAAAATACATCACTTTGTTATGCAAAGAACAAATTTCATAAAATTCTTGGAAAATATTCCTTTTATCATCAGCACTATAGGTGTCAAAGAACTAAGTTCTAAAATGGTTCCACTTATCACTAAAGAATTCAGACTGAATATGTTGTCGGGCCAGTGATCCTGGACTAAAATCAATTTTGTAAGGGATCATTAAACGGTATTAGGGTCGAAATCCATTTCGGATTGAGAAGGAATATCCTTATCTAAAGAATTATCATCCTGAACTATATTATTTCTATTATTAATTTTTATACGCTCTACTCGTTTATCTATATCAGTAGTAGCAATTGTATGCAAAGAAGCAGCCCGGTTTAACCTTGCTGAACCATAAACTGGTTCTACTGGAGCGATATAAGATTGGGTTGAAGGCAAAGAAAGCCTTCTGTTGCCAGTAAATGAATGCCTATAAGGCGTCAAAGACTTATTGTCTTCGAATTGAATACAAATTTTCCCTTCTGGGGTCTGGGAAATATGAGAATAATCATAATTAGTAACAGTATCAGCTTGTTGACCTGAAGATATTACCGAGTCTAAAATCCATGTAGAGAGAAAATTAATTTCATCCCATCTGATAGGTCTCCTAGTGGTGACCTTGGATTTAGCGAAATTAGTCTCAAATATTATAGACTGATTAGACGAATTTGTCAGTTTGCAATGAGGATTTAAAGTAGACAAAAATTTATAATAAATCCTATATGACAAGCAGATAAGTTCAGATCCAGGTGCATAATTATAACCACGCATTTTAACATTTAGAGTTAAATCATCTAGAATATTGACATCTGAAAGAGATAATTGTAAATTGGGTTGTGTATTGAAATATACGGGACCATAAGCAACCGTAGATTCAATTGAACCCATTAGAGACTGTCTAAAATTCAAATTTCTAGCATCTCTTAAAGCTGCTAAGAAAGTCTCTGGTAATCCTTTAAGAGTTAATGGTTTGAATGGTCTAAAGTCACTGCAGTACTTAGTTACTGAAGAGTGGGGAAGACCCACCCTGAAGGAACGACAACTGATACTTGACGATAAACGTTTTAATTATACTTACTGGGATTATACCCATGCTTTTAACGATGTTTTATTTTATAATAATGATAAAATCCATATATGGACTAAAAATATCATTCATGATTTTTTGAAATTCTGAAGGGGCGTTTTTCAAACCAAAAGGCATCACATTCCACTCATATTGCCCCAAGGGAATATTAAAAGCAGTTTTATAAGTATACTCTTCAAATAACTGAATTTGCCAATTTTAAATTAAATTATGAAAATATATTGGCATCATATAACCTAGAAAGTAAATCCTTCTTATTAAGAATCGGGTATCTGATCCCAGTGAATCCTTCGGGATGTCCTAGACATATGGTCTAAAGTCACTGTAGTACTTAGTTACTGACAGGCCCCTTGCGGGGGTAAAAGGTTTACCATACAGCTAATTATCTACATAATCATAAGGCTAAAGATTTATATAATAGAATCTCTTAATTTTGATTCTTGTTAACAAAGCAAGGATGCAATTTTGATCAGACTAGTGACGCCGTGCGGACTACCGCCAGCCGACCCAGATCCTGGTCTTTATGGTATCAGAGCCTAGGAATTACGTTGATAAGAAATTAAGAAAGTATGTATTCAACATAGATCTCTTTATGGATATGGACACCGGAGACTCTAGTATTAAAAATACTAGATTAGACGAGGTAGATATACCTCGTCTAATCTAGTATTTTTAATACTAGAGTCTCCGGTGTCCTGTACCATACCAATTTGAACAAAATTATACTTATGTTTATAAACATCAATATCACGATTGTTTAACAAACGAATAATCTGTTCTGAAGAATTTAAAGCAAGAGAATGCTCTGTCGTTTTTATTAACTGTTTAGACGACAGTTTATCAAACCATCCAAAGTCATAAATTTGTTTAATGGGGACTTGGGGAATGGTCCATTTGTTTAACAAATCTAAATTTTGAGATATATCTACCTATTAATTGACTTAGTTAAAAAAATTAGTACTCCAAAGGAAACCTCAACGATAGTAAGGTCTACAAAGGTTACACCAGATTCTACTGCTTCTTCGAGCAAAACAGTGATAGACGCGCCTATGCAGCGACCTGTTGAAATAGAAGGTTTTCACCTTAAGTCCAAAACAGACTTAGAAAAACTAGTGACTGATAAGATAGCTAGTTTAGATTTAAAACCTTTAGAAATGGCCTCCGAATTTTCTGAGAATATCTTAGATCCTTCTAAAGACCATAAGGAAGTTATGTGGTCCGAGCTTAATAAGCTTAGGAAAATATAGACGATATCCTTATTTATTCAAAAATAAGCATTTTCCATTATTATTATTATTATTATTATTATTATTATTATTATTATTATTATTATTATTATTATTATTATTATTATTATTATTACTACTACTACTACTGCGTACAAGTTAATGTAAGTGGCCTGCTTTAGTCTCGTCCATCGAGGTTAGGCTCGGCACTTACAGTAAAAGGGGTCAGTTGTACTCATACTATGCTCTGCACTTCTTGTGTAGATAGAAGAGCTGGTCCTAGCGGCGTTCAGTAGCTTTTGCTTGGATTCGGTTGCTGACGGAGACTTGAGGTACAGTTGCACGGTGTCCGCAGTCCTAGAGTCCCCTTCCTCCCTTCCTTTACTGTTTTATTGAGTTTCAAAGTTGTGTAATTTTTTCAGACCATGTTTGTAGCACTCTAGATGTTCATGTACTTGTGACACCAGTTTCTGGGTTATGTTTAGACTTTGCTAATAGGTATTATTTTACTATACTTCAGACTCGTATCGTTTTCATTATTAATATCTTGTCATAAATTGTTAAAATTAGTTAATTTCCTGTTCCACGTTGGCTCTCCTAACAAGTAGATGTTAGGCGCCATCATGACCCCAAGGTTGGGATTCCGAGTCGTTACATATATAGAGCTTTGACGTGGGTCATAAAACTAGCCTGATAGAAAGAAATTAGGCATACATGGACCTTTTTAAAGAGAAGACTATCTAATTTGACCTTTCATAGCAAAAATATTACTTATATTAGTTAATTCATAAAATATTATCAGTATGTCAAATGCTACCAATATTAGTCTGATTGGCTATTTTTATGCTTCTCTCTGTTTAGTCTTTCTCTCCCTCTCCCCTCTTTCTCCCTTACATATATAAAAATATCCCTATAAAAGCAGGGCATTAAGACAAAATGAGAACATTTTATCGATAAAGCATCTTCCTTTGCTTGAGAATGAAGGAAAGACTTAACATAATAAAAACAAGTAAAAAAGAGTCAACACATTTTGGGCACAACTCTCAGGTACTACCTCCTTCTATTATAATTTCTTCTTTGATGGCCAGGCTTATAGCCGGCTAAATCCATATCTATGTTGAATACGATACTTCTTAGCTTCATATTAACGATGCACTAGGCTAAATTAAAATAAGATATTCTAAATATGAATAGTTAACTTATATTATGTAAATCTTTAGTTTGGTTCCAAGATGGTGGTACAGTCGTGCTATATACTGCAAACATCAGATTTGCCTCAGTGGCTACGTCTAGCGTCTGGTGATAAGGCCGTTTATTTTGAATTGTTTAAGGCCGTTGAGATCCCAGTGAATCCTTCG
Organism: Nicotiana obtusifolia; assembly: GCA_002018475.1. Lineage (NCBI taxonomy): Eukaryota > Viridiplantae > Streptophyta > Magnoliopsida > Solanales > Solanaceae > Nicotiana > Nicotiana obtusifolia. The sequence goes on from MCJB01049214.1 coordinate 23,717, forward strand.
GGATGTCCTAGACACATGGTCTAAAGTCACTGCAGTACTTAGTTACTGATAGACCACTTGCTTGGGTAAAAGGTTTACCATACAACTAATTATCTACCTAATCATAAGGCTAAAGATTCATATAATAGAATCTCTTAATTTTGATTCTTGTTAACAAAACAAGGATACAATTTTGATCAGACTAGTGACGCTGTGCAGACTACCGCTAGCCGACCATAAGGAAGTTATGTGGTCTGAGCTAATGGATTATTATTATTATTATTATTATTATTATTATTATTATTATTATTATTATTATTATTATTATTACTGTGTACAAGTTAATGTAAGTGGCATGCTTTAGTCCCGTCGGTCGAAGTTAGGCTCGGCACTTACAGTAAAAGGGGTCAGTTATACTCATACTATACTCTACATTTCTTGTGTAGATAGAAGAGTTGGTCCTAGCGGCGTTCAGTAGCTTTTGCTCAGATTCGGTCGCTGACGGAGACTTGAGGTACAGTTGCACGGTGTCTGCAGCCCTAGAGTCCCCTTCCTCCCTTCCTTTACTGTTTTATTGAGTTTCAAAGTTGTGTAATTTGTTCAGACCATGTTTGTAGCACTCTAGATGTTCATATACTTGTGACACCAGTTTCTGGGTTATGTTTAGACTTTGCTAATAGGTATTATTTTACTATACTTCAGACTCGTATCGTTTTCATTATTAATATCTTGTTATAAATTGTTAAAATCAGTTAATTTCCTGTTCTACGTCGGCTCTCCTAGCAAGTAGATGTTAGGCGCCATCATGACCCCGAGGTTGGGATTCCGAGTCGTTACAAATATAGAGCTTTGACGTGGGTCATAAAACTAGCCTGATAGCAAGAAATTAGGCATACATGGACCTTTTTAAAGCGAAGACTATCTAGTTTGACCTTTCATAGCAAAAATATTACTAATATTAGTTAATTCATAAAATATTATCACTATGTCAAATGCTACCAATATTAGTCTGATTGGCTATTTTTATGCTTCTCTCTGTTTAGTCTTTCTCTCCCTCTCCCCTCTTTCTCCCTTACATATATAAAAATATCCATGTAAAAGCAGGGCATTAAGACAAAATGAGAACTTCAAAAGAAGATTTTATCGATAAAGCATCTTCCTTTGCTTGAGAATGAAGGAAAGACTTAACGTAATAAAAACAAGTAAAAAAGAGTCAACACATTTGCTACAAAATTTAATCTCTAATTTTGGAATTTCATTTTCTTCCTTTTGCTCAACCTATTACGTCTACCCCTTTGAGTTGAAGCCTCAACGGTGATATTTGGCGAAGTCTTCGACATTAGAGGATGGTAAAAAAGATTTTATCTTCTTCTACCATGAAGTTAAGGTCTTGGAAGGTCATTGCCGACATCACTGGATGGAAAGCCAACACCATGGTAATAACTTCTAGGTTGATCTAATATTATTTTTCTCACGCACTTCTGTAACTCATATTCCTTTCACTGTTGGAAGTACATGAAATTCCGACGGAAAAATTTATCTCGGAGACACAATGATCGAATTATTTTATTGAATGCTAGCGATTTCGATGAAAAGGATATTCCAGTGTTTAGAAAAGATTTGGAAGAAGTCTAACTTGCCTTGGGTTGGCCGTCAAAATGTGTTGAATGATTGCCAACGTTTAGTTATTGGAAAAGTTGAAATTCTGCGAAAATTTGAGTTTTTGAGGATCAACCTTTATAAATATTTAAAATTTTGGGAAAATACATTAGATTTTGGACACACGTTTGTAAAAAACCTGATGCAGAAGGAATTTTCGATGACCTTTTGTCGAAAATCCTATGTTTTTCTAATAGTGTTCCATTACTGCAAGTCTTTGGCTGAGAAAGACGCATACCCTTCTTCGAGTGTTTGCTAATCTCATAGATCTGAATGTATACGGACAAGAAATTCACGTGCTAGTTTCCCAAAAATAAAAAAAATGAATGAATCTAGTACCACTTAGAGAGATCTTGTTAGTCATCTCAGGAAAAAGAAGAGAACCTCAAGAAAAAGGAAGAGTAGTGTGATGACCCGATAGGTCATCTAGAGTTTTAAATCTTAATTCTATGTTTTGAAACCTCAAATAGTTTCTTTTAGCCTTTCTCGATTTGCATGTGCAGTCTGTGCCTTTTTCCAGAAAAACTTTTGTGTGAAAAATTGATTAAAATGTGAATTCGTTCCCTAAAAATCCATTTGAGTTGACTTCGGTCAACGTTTTGAGTGAACGGACTAAGATCCATATTTTGATAGTCCCGGTGGGTCTGTATCGTGATTTGAGACTTGGGCGTATGCCCGAAATCGAATTCGAAAGTCCCTAGCTCGAGTTATCGCATTTTATCAAAACTTTGAAGTTTAAAGGTTTAAAGAATTTATAAATTGGACTGATGTTTGACTTTGTTGATGCCGGGTCCGAAATTTTATTCTGGAACTTGGTATAGGTCCATTACTGTATTTATGACTTGTCTGCAAACTTTGGTGCAAAACGGAAGTGATTTGACATGATTCGGACGTCCGGTTGTTAAAATGAAAGTTCTTAAGTTTCGTTGAAAATTTCATTCATTTTGGTGTCTGATTCGTAACTCTAGGTATTATTTTTGGTATTTTGATCGCATGAGCGAGTTTGTATAATATTTTTAGACTTGTGTGCATATTTGGTTTGGAACCCCGAGGGCTCAGGTGAGTTTCGGATAGGCTACGGGTGTTTTCAACTTAAGGAAAAATGATGCTTTTGCTTCTGCTGGTTTCTCTGGTGTCTTCTTCTTCCCGATCGCGAAAAATGTCCTGCGATCGCGAAGGGTTGTTTGGGATAGGGGAAGGGATTTTTCTTCGCGAACACGGGGGCCTGCTCGCGAACGTGAAGTGGAGGAGGGCTTATCCTTCCAGAACGCGACAGGCCTTTCGCGAACGCGAAGCATTGAGGACTTGGGGGGAGACTTGGCTAGAGTGCTACGCGAACGGGGACCTTGGGCCACGAATGCGATGGTCAGGGGGGAAGAACCATCGCGAACGCGAAGGCCATTCTGGCCGCTGTGCTTCGCGAATGCAAAGAAGGCCTGACGCCAGTGATTTAAAACAGTCCAAAAAACAGGATTTCTTCCATTTGTCATAAACTCTCCATTAGAGCTCAGCCTAGAGGCGATTTTGAAGGGAAAACTCAACACCAATTCATAGGTTTGCAAACTTTAACTCACTCTTCCATTTCTAACATCACCTATTAATTTCTAGCCCTAATCTTTGTTCTTCCATGGTAGAAAACTAGGGATTTAGGAAGAATTGGGGGGTTTTTGCAAAATTTGGGATTTGGACCTCAATTTGGGGTCGAATTTCAAACTAATTACATAATCGGGCTCGGGGGTGAATGGGTAAATGAATTTTTGTCCGAACATCGGGTTTTGACCAAGCGGCCGCGGGGTTGACTTTTTTTTGGCTTTTTGGAAAAAGCGTAACAAAATCCTATCTTTATGTATTGTAATTGATTCCCTTAGCATTATTTGACGTTGTCGAGTTGATTGTGGTTAGATGCGAGTGGTTTGGAGGCAGATTCTAGAGGAAAGGCACCCGGTAGAGCTCTAAATTAACTACAGTGTGATGTAAGTGTCGTGGTTAGCCTTAACTTGAGGGATTAGGACTTGTTGGCCTATTTGCGACGTGTTTAAATGTTCGGGTACAAAGTATATGTGAGGTGACGAGTACTTATGCGTTGTTGTTGGGTTAAAGCATGTGGGTGGGACTTATTTCTTGTAATTTATATCCTTTTTTGATTACGATATCCATGTTTAGACTAGTTTATTACTTAATTGATCGTTGTTTATGCATTTATGAACTATTTATGATAATTGAGTATTTTTTGAAAGTTGAGGTTTGGTATTGTGGAACCGTTGTTGACGTAAGGTTTATTCTTGCTTATTCTATCTCCCTAATTATATATATATAGAGTCAAAGCACGAAGGGCGATGCCGTGCCGATTATTGTTTCATTATTTATTAATACATAGCGAGGAAGAGAGTTAAAGCACCACGGGAGATTCCGTACCGTATTTGTCATTTCATGATGAAATTGAGAGTAAAAGCATGAAGGGTGATGTCGTGCCATATTTATTGTTTTATGAGGAGATTGAGAGTAAAGGCACGAAGGGTAATGCCGTGCCATTATTATTGTTTCATGGTGAGGTTGAGAATGAAAGCACTATGGGTGATGCCGTACAATCTTTATTCATTTTGTTTACCCGTTTTCATTGGTTGAAGGTTTATTGACTGTTTCATGTTGTTTTTTTTGGGTGGGAAATATGGTTTATTTATTATCAAGCTTCAAAATATACATCAAAGGAGGGGGACATGAACCTTACCTCCCCAAAAAAGTACATGTACCTTGTCTTTATAAAGGTACCTAAGAGGTGATGGTTGGTTAGATCTTGTGTGTGTTTGATCCTCCTCATTTGATGATCAAACGAGTCTAAGTATGTCAGACCTAATTTGATGTAATGACTTTCTATCTTATAATGTTGATAGATTGTCATATTTACAAAAACGATGAGAAATAAGTCTAGGTCGACTATTCTAATTACATGTATTTCTACTCCTATTGAGTTAGTTCAAGATGTTTTCCTTGTTCTGTTGCCAAGGTCTTTTCCAAAAGCTTGGGATTGTCTGAGATTTGCAAGGGGTGTGTTGTGCAAGCATTGGTCTTTTTTGTTATGCCTCAGCTGAGAGTACTCTGCCAGAGTGATCACTTTAAAGTGACAGTGAGCTTCTCTGCTGAATGTAGTAGCCTGATTTAGGGTGTCCTTCTTCTTCTGGATGCTGTTGCAGTCTCTCTGATTGCTTTTGTTTCTTTTGACTCTGTGTGCTGCTTTTCCTTTGTGTGGTTGCTGACTTGATTCCTGGTCTTCTTGCTTCTAATGTTGGCTTTTGTTTCTGTATTTGCTGCTGTGATTTGTTTCTGTTTTCTTTTCTGCTTCTGTGATTTTTGTAGTTGTTGATTCTGAACCTTTTCTTTCTACTGTTGTTGCTGTGCTGGCTTTTGTCTCTGCTGTGATCATTTCTGGAGGTTGTGCAAGTGTTGAGTTGTTGATTCTTTTGCTGCTGGTGTTCTCCTGATGTTTGCTTGTGTATGTTCTTATAGTTCTGGAGGCAATGGAGTTGCTGAGAAAGTTGGATACCTGTGTGCCTGTTGCTGCAATTGTGTTGAGATGAGGAGTGTTGATAAGTGTTTTTGATGGTGGCAAATGAGTATTGCTGTTGATTGTGATGCTGAGTTGCTTTCACTGTTTTGGTTTTTGTTGATGAGGTTGCAGTTGCTGTTGATGAGATTCCTGATGTCAAGTGGAAGTGGTCCAGTATTAATCCAAATGAGGTAGTCCAGGGTGTNTGGAAAAAGCGTAACAAAATCCTATCTTTATGTATTGTAATTGATTCCCTTAGCATTATTTGACGTTGTCGAGTTGATTGTGGTTAGATGCGAGTGGTTTGGAGGCAGATTCTAGAGGAAAGGCACCCGGTAGAGCTCTAAATTAACTACAGTGTGATGTAAGTGTCGTGGTTAGCCTTAACTTGAGGGATTAGGACTTGTTGGCCTATTTGCGACGTGTTTAAATGTTCGGGTACAAAGTATATGTGAGGTGACGAGTACTTATGCGTTGTTGTTGGGTTAAAGCATGTGGGTGGGACTTATTTCTTGTAATTTATATCCTTTTTTGATTACGATATCCATGTTTAGACTAGTTTATTACTTAATTGATCGTTGTTTATGCATTTATGAACTATTTATGATAATTGAGTATTTTTTGAAAGTTGAGGTTTGGTATTGTGGAACCGTTGTTGACGTAAGGTTTATTCTTGCTTATTCTATCTCCCTAATTATATATATATAGAGTCAAAGCACGAAGGGCGATGCCGTGCCGATTATTGTTTCATTATTTATTAATACATAGCGAGGAAGAGAGTTAAAGCACCACGGGAGATTCCGTACCGTATTTGTCATTTCATGATGAAATTGAGAGTAAAAGCATGAAGGGTGATGTCGTGCCATATTTATTGTTTTATGAGGAGATTGAGAGTAAAGGCACGAAGGGTAATGCCGTGCCATTATTATTGTTTCATGGTGAGGTTGAGAATGAAAGCACTATGGGTGATGCCGTACAATCTTTATTCATTTTGTTTACCCGTTTTCATTGGTTGAAGGTTTATTGACTGTTTCATGTTGTTTTTTTTGGGTGGGAAATATGGTTTATTTATTATCAAGCTTCAAAATTTACATCAAAGGAGGGGGACATGAACCTTACCTCCCCAAAAAAGTACATGTACCTTGTCTTTATAAAGGTACCTAAGAGGTGATGGTTGGTTAGATCTTGTGTGTGTTTGATCCTCCTTGTTTGATGATCAAACGAGTCTAAGTATGTCAGACCTAATTTGATGTAATGACTTTCTATCTTATAATGTTGATAGATTGTCATATTTACAAAAACGATGAGAAATAAGTCTAGGTCGACTATTCTAATTACATGTATTCCTACTCCTATTGAGTTAGTGCAAGATGTTTTCCTTGTTATGTTGCCAAGGTCTTTTCCAAAAGCTTGGGATTGTCTGAGATTTGCAAGGGGTGTGTTGTGCAAGCATTGGTCTTTTTTGTTATGCCTCAGCCGAGAGTACTCTGCCAGAGTGATCACTTTAAAGTGACAGTGAGCTTCTCTGCTGAATGTAGTAGCCTGATTTAGGGTGTCTTTCTTCTTCTGGATGCTGCTGCAGTCTCTCTGATTGCTTTTGTTTCTTTTGACTCTGTGTGCTGCTTTTCCTTTGTGTGGTTGCTGACTTGATCCCTAGTCTTCTTGCTTCTGCTGTTGGCTTCTGTAATTGCTGCTTTTCCTTTCTGTTTCATGTTGTCATTCTTGTTGTAGATACCGTATCCTGTACCCCTTCTTACATGTCCCCTCCCACTAGTATGTGTTTAATCTCTATTTGTTGTTATGCTGTATATATATTCTCACTTGTACAGGTTTAATTACGTGAGTGTCCTGTCAAAGCCTCGTCACTATCTCGTCGATGTTTGGCTCGGCACTTATGGAGTACATTGGGTCGGTTATACTCATACTACACTCTGCACTTCTTGTGCAGATATTGGTACTGGTCCCAGCTGTACGTGAGGTGTATCAGCTCGGATTAGCATATTTGGAGATTCGAGGTAGATCTGCTGGAGTCCGCAGACCTTGAAGTCCCCTTCCTCTTTCCTTATTTACTGTTCATTTCATTCGAGACAGTTGTAGTTATCTCAGACTTTATTTGTAGCACTTCTAGGAGCTCGTGCACTTGTGACTCCAGATCTGGGTTGTACTTAGATATTTTTGGGTATTATGCAACTTCACACTTTGTTTTAGTTTCATTTCAGTTCAATTGGTTTAATTATTTGAGTTGTTTAAAAACTGGCTTAAGAATTTCTCTAACGTTGTTGCCTAGAAAGTAAAATGTTAGGCGCCATCATGATCCTGAAGGTGGGAATTCCGGGTCGTGACAAGTAGTCAGGTGGTGGTCAAAGTAGTCCCTAAGCCAATCCCTTAAATGGTCCGCTCTATCATGGGATGAGCCGAAAAAAGATGCCACTGTCACCATGGCAGATGATGAAGAAGGAGTCCCGACTTAGAGACAACATGTGGGCTATGCAGTCCCCACTCCGGAGCCTAATAACGCTAGTATTCTGTTCACAAAATTGAGTTTTAATGTTCCAATAGATCTGGATCATACTATGAACCATAAAAGTTGTCAAAGCTCCTTGGATGGTCTTTCTAATCCAACATTGGAATCTATGCTAGATTCTCACTATTTTTAGAGATAAATGCTTGTCCTTCAACCGGATCTAGCAAACACAATATTATGATCGAGGTTCTGAATAATGTCAACCTCTTTTCTCCATCATAGAAGGTTGCTAAATAGTTAAAGGAATTGATTGACCTCGGGAGAAAAGCAAGACAGATTAATTCTCCATCGCCGGGTTAATTGATGATGTGATGCATTCTTCTTCTTCTTCTTCTTTGGGTTATTATATCATAAATCTCTATAGATTTTATTTATTTTTAGCTAATTTTAGAATGAAAAAATGAATTAAAATTGAGGTATCATGAATGAAATAAGCCAAATTGTCTGAAGTTTCCTTTTGCCAAGCCAAAACTTTAGATAAAAAGAACATGCCAAACTTTAGACATTTTGTCCGAATTTAGGCTTATTTCAGACCTGTTTTTATGTCTTCAGTTTTTTAATTCACACACAAATTTTTTAACTTCATACCAGCTAGTATGAAGTTGATCCTAAACTGGGTAAACTTGTAAATTTTTGTGCAAGGGTATGACTTAATGGTCACCCCAAAATCGAATATATATATGCACTTTCCTCGAAATATTATACAGAATATATGATCCAGTTAATCATTTTGTGTATTTTAGCCTCGTTCCTCTATATGATGTTCCCCGTATGTGTACTTGATATTTGGTGACTTGCGGGGATGGTTGATTTATTTCAGAAAGGTTTTGGAGTGAATTGGAACACTTAGTTCCATGGTTGAAAGCTCATTGACTAAATTTAACTTTTGTGAAAACGACCTCGATTTCGAGTTTGGTGGTTCCAATAAGTTCTTAAGGTGATTTTGGACTCCGGATTTGGATTTGGAGGTTCCTAGGTTGATTGGCTCTAAATGTTGAAAGTTGAAAATTTGGAGGTTTAGAAAGTTCATAAGTTTGACCGTAGGTTGACTTTAATGTTATCGGGTTTGGATTATTATTCCAGGAGTTGGAACAAGTTTGTGATGTCATTTGTAACTTGTGTTCAAAGTTTGGGTATATTCCAGATTGGTTAGGATTGAATCGGACGTTTGGTTGTGAATGTATGAAGTTCTTGAACTTGGAGGAATGGATTATGTGCTTTGGCATTCGATTTTTGGTTATATGTGTTATTTTGATATTTTGAGCTTGCGAGTGGGTTTGTACATGGCTTATATACTTGTTGGTGTAATTGAAAGGGTCCTGGAGGGCTTGGGTGGGTTCCAGACCACCCGGAGAATTTTGAAAAGTTGTAAATTTTTCTGGGGTCAGTTCCTTCTTCGCGATTACGGAGGCTGGATCACAATCACAGAGTATTTTTAGCAGGACAAGGATGTTCTTCGCGTTCGCGACACAAGGGTTGCATTGGTAATGGGTGAGGCTAAACGGCCTTCGTGTTCGTGACCTGGGCGTCGCGTTCACGTGTCAGTGAGGCCGACTGAAGAGGGTCAGGTGTTTGGCATTGCGTTCATAGGAGGGGACCGCGTTCGCGTAGGCTTATGGTGTTTGGGCATTGCGATTGCAATATGGGGGCCACATTCACGTAAGATTAATTTGAAGTTGTAGAATATTTTGATTCATGAATGCGAGGCAGTGCCGCGCTCGCGAATGGTACAGCTGGAGCAAATTTTAAAAGTTCTAATTTTGGTACCTAGACCCTTTATTTTATATTTTGAGCCCTAGACTTGGAGATAGGCAATTTTTGAAAGGAATTTTCACACAAGACAAGAGGTTAAGTGATTTCTACTTGGTTTTAACATTATATCTTATTCCCATAAATTTTTACATATAGATTAGGGGATGTGAAAGAGAAATTTAGGGATGATGTAAACTAAGAGTCCACCAAACTGTATAAAGAACCTAGTTGTCTATCAGTTCCCACAGAACACAATAGTAAGTAAATAACACAATAATATTTACGTGGAAAACTGCCAGCTCAAAGGATTAAAAACCACGACCTACACTGGTAGGATTTCAACCTCACTAACTGAGAAAACTTTAGATTACAACCTATTTTAATCTAGGAATTAAACTCTTAATCCCTCACCTACTCACGATAATTTTATTGTAAGTCTCTTTGTAATAACTCTATTACAAAGCTAACCACTTGACTAGCTTTAGTCAAAACAACCATATATAATATGGTTTAAGAGATGTCCTACGAAATTCTTCTAAACAAGCTGAGTAGGAATTATAATTTATAACACAATACAAAGACACAACAATCTTAAAGGACATACGACATATTCAATACTGGGATCTGGTCCTTTGTTATGTTGCTGATTTGTTCTTCAATGCCTTGGAGAGAATGAAGGCAGCTGCACACTTGAGAGATAAAATCAATTATAAATTTTGCAAGGGTGTATATGAAACGACCCGATGTGCCGTAGAAACACATATGATACTAATTGTTTAGATTTGGCTTATTTTAAGCGCAAATCCCTCTTTGTAATTATGAAATCTTAACATTCTTGCAGGGTATGAGGTATAAGAATCTAATAACAGGGAAAAGAGTTCGAAAAGGTAAGTAAGGCAGGATATGCGGTCGCATTTCAACAATGCGAGCCGCATATCTTACACGGACATCGCAGACTTAGACAGATTTCTGGGCAAAGATTTATGTCAGAAATGCTGCCTAAAATGCAGTCGCATTTCTTAAATGCGGACCGCTCACATATCGCAGATTGAGACAGAGTATTGGACAAAAATCAACGTCAGATATGCGGTCAGAAATGCTGTCGCATTTCTAGAATGCGGACCGCAAATCGCACAACGAAATCGCAAATTGAGACAGATTCCTGGGCAAAGTGCCATGTCAGAAATGCGGTCCAAATGGGGACCGCATGTTGATTATGCGTCGAGTACGCGATAGCATTTTAAACACCTGAAAGTTTTATTTTGTTTCGATTTTTGACCCACTATAAATAGAAACCAGTAACCCTAACATGCAAACCCACTTTCATCACTACCTTAGGAACATCTCCAAAACACCCTCAAACCCCAACAAATCAACCTAAAAAATCACCTTGAAACAGCCCCAAATTTCCGTGAAAACACATCCATAATATAGCTATCAACCTCCAATTACCAGCCCAGCTCTCCCCATTTAAACCCACCAAGAACCAGCTGCAAACTCGCCGGAAATAGCCCCAATTAAGCTGAAAAATAACCGTGGAATCACTCCCTTCAAACCCCAACATCAATTACAAAAAAAAAAACCCCACTCTCTAAACCCCAGCTCAAATTGTTGCCAATTTCGTGTGGAACAGTACCAAGATTTCAGCTGAGTTAGGGCCACCTACCAAGTTGTAGCTCGTTAGCTCCAATTGAGTCCACCTAAAGTTCGTGAGCACCCATAAAAGGGTGGGCTCGAAGATTTGTTGGAAATCTAGGAATTTGTTGCAAAGCAAGGTAAGTGTTTGTTCTAACCTTAGCTTGAGGGATTAGAAATCGTGTCCTATTTGTTAAATTGCTCCTTGTTGAGAACGACGTATAGGCATGGTGACGAATATCTATACGTTGGTGTCAAGCATGACCGTGGGTCATGTATGGATAATTGTTATGTGATTATTGTTTCAAATTGTTGAATATTATCCTTGATATTGTTATGATAAAAGTGGGAGCGGGTGGCACGCCTGCCACAAGATATTGTGAAATGAGGGCGGGTGGTACGCCTACCACAAGGTTTCTTGATTTTAGTTGTTCCTTTTGTTATGGTTTTAGCCTTCTTCTATTCGGTATAAAGTCGATGGTTAAATAGACTAGTTGAATAAGAATTGTTGGGAGTCAAAGGGGTCCAGTGTCATAATTGTGGGTAGTGACTTAGGAGTTCATTAGAAGTTAAGGGGTCCAGTGTCACATTAGTAGAGTCGTGTCCAGATTCAATAAAATGATAATTGGGTTGGGAGGTTAATTGCAGAACTTTGACTGTAATTGAGTACCGACATTGATTGAGCTAAATAGGAGTCAAGTTTGGTTTGGTTATAGCTGATTCTCTTGCCGGGATGATTGTTTGATGTTATTTGTTCCCTCGCTGGAAGTTGTTATGTTGTTTTGTTCCCTTGCCGGGACTTCTTGTGGTTGTTGTGATGACGTAAGTGGGAGCGGGTGGCACGCCTGCCACAGGATGTAATGTAAGTGGGAGTGGGTGGCACGCCTGCCACGAGATATAATGTAAGTGGGAGCGGGTGGCACGCCTGCCACAGGATATAGTGTAAGTGGGAGCGGGTGGTACGCCTACCATAAGATGTGATGTATGTGGGAGCGGGTGGCATACCTGCCACAAGAGGATACTGTAAGTGGGAACGGGTTGCACGCCTGCAACAAGAGGTTACTGGAGTGAAGGTGGCTTGTATTTCATTTTATTTTTGTTAAAGGTTAAATTGCAGTTTTTCTTTCTTATTCATTGATGATTCGTGTTGTTTTATTTATCTGCTATCCCGATGTATGTTCTTCTTTCCCCCGTTTAAATTGTTATGTATTTCTATCTTCCGTTGTAGATGCGTATATGTTTATAACTGCACAGGTCTATCTGGAGTCTGGTCCTAGCCTCGTCACTACCTCGCCGAGGTTAGGCCAGGCACTTACCATCACATGGGGTCCGTTGTGCTAATACTGCACTCTGCACTCTATTGTGCAGATCCCAGTACCGCAGGCTTAGAACAGTAGGAAGCTTCCAGCCTTTGAATTTCAGGCGACCCAAGGTAGTTCTGCAGACGTCCGCGGATCTTGGTGTCTTCTGTCCCATTTCTTGTACCTGTTTCTTCTATGTAGTCCGGAGACAGTATTTTGTTGTTTCTTCAGACCCTTGTTTGTAGTACTCTTAAATCGTCTGTAAAACTGTGACACCAAATCTTGGGTAGTCTGTTGAGGATATTTTATCGACGATATTTTTGTAAAGTATGAAAATTGCATCCATTTCGTTTGTTGAATTACTGTTCTTTAGTTGATGTTTTTGTGCTGCAATGAATTCGTAAATAGAAAAGTGGTAAATAATTCGGCTGATTGGCTTGCCTAGCTTTCACTCGTAGGCGCCATCACGACTCCCGAGGGTGAAAAATTCGGGTCGTGACAGTATAATACCTTGCCTCATGTTAGTAATATATAAGTGAGGTCGTCAAGATAATGTAAGGGAGTGATCAGTACACTGCATGCTTCAATAGTGCTGATGTACCGTTACGTGTACAGTGCAACAACTTTAACAACTGTTAGATTTGACTTGAACTGTGACCGGAGGAAATGATCTCTATCAGTTCCCTCTTCTATTTCCTTATCTGATTTATTGAGAATTGAGCAGACATTTGACTCGTTGCTCTGAATGCTGAGGAACTGATTGTATCAGGTTCCCTATATGGTTCTCTCATGAAATTTGTTAAATCATCAAAAACAAAAGACACATAACTCATCAACTTTCCCCTTTTTGATGATGAAAAACTTAGAAGTGATACCCCCCGAGAACCATATCTCCACATTGTTCCCCTTACAAATCAGCCATATTCCCCTTGAAAACCCGTTTCCTCCCTTTTAACTTCAATTTACTTCCCCCTTTTGGCATCATAAAAGAATTAGACAAGTAAATACAAAAAGAAGTCCAGCAAAGTTAACTCATGCCACTTGTGTGCACACAACATAGCTAAAAATAGTACGCAGGAGTATAACATACATTAATATACGATGATCCTCATTAAGTTAGGGAAAGAAGAAACATTGTTGCAGTACCATAATTACAAACATACACAAGTAAAAAAAAACTAGAGTACCACCTTTGAAAGGGAATGACAACAACAACACACGGTAAGATTAAACAAGAGTTGACAAAGGGGTAAGATAGGGGACACTAGATGAAGAAGGGAAGGACTAGGACGCAAGGGTTTTGAGGAGGCTGCCCATGTGAGCATTAACGACTTTGATTGTTGATTAGCTGCTCTTTGAGATTCTCCACTTGGTCCCGTAACTCCACATTTTCAGCTTTCATACGGGCAGGCTCTTCTCCTTGAGCATTGCTGGAACTAGGTTCCTCACTGTTACTTGGTCTCTTTCTAAGAGGCTTCTTCTTCTCAATAGTGTTCTCCTTCTCAAGTGTCTTCTTCTTCTCAACTTCTTGCTCAGTACCAACTTCAGCAACTTTTGCAGATAGAACCTTCTTTTGTTTGACAAAAAAAAATGCTTTTTTAGATGTTTTCCTGATGAGAGAAGCAAGTTCCTAAGCCGTCTACTCATTCTCAACCTCTACGACATCTAACGGAGGTACATCCTCCTCACTGTCATCAACATCTCCTTCTGATATTGTCTTTATTTTAGGGTACACAACATCTAAAGGGGCTGCATCAAGGTGAGGGGACGAGGTAGGGTCAGTACTGCTCAGGAGCTGTCTAATAGAGCTTGGAGTTTCATCCCAAGTAGGAGCAGAGAACTCCTCTTTGGCAGAGGGACCAAGTCCCTTTGTAGGCTCCCCTGTAGTACTGACTGGTACCTGGTCATTTTGAGGCACCGGGTCCCCATTCCCCTATTCGTCCCCCTGAGTCCCAGAAATAGCATCATTGGTCAAAGAGCCTCCCACTAAACTGATGAAATATTCATATCAAACCCCTGAGCACATTGAGTTTCAGAAACACCAGACACAGTCACACCATCTACCATATCAGGAACTGACACTCCAATCCAAATGGTTGGCTTCGTGAGACGGAGATGCAACAGGGATTTCTTTAATGGATTTGGGAGACTCATATTATGGTGAAGCCATGGTTGATTTGAGAGAGGGAAGACACAAAAAGAGGGTTTGGGGTATTCAGAGGGAAAAGAGGGACTGGTTACAATAAGGTGTGAGAAAAAGGGATGGGTATCGGGTCGGTTTAAAAGGTATAAGAAGAAGCGGAGGCAACTAATAACGTGGCACACTAGCAGTTCAAACATGCGTATGAGTGTAAAAGGAACTACTAAACCAGGTTCCCTGACTGATTTTGAAAATATGAACATCATCCTTCAAAAAATTGCAATGTCATTTGCTGCTTGTTTGTCCTGTAGTTGCCATGCGTGTTTACCTGTAACGGTATATAACTGAGTTAGAAGTTGTCAGAAAACACTTTTTAGAAATTCACCTTACTATCCTTTCATAGCTAATCATCGAAGAACCATGTTTTCGGTTCAGCTTGATCAAACCCAACTTCAGTCAATCCTTTTGAAGTGCTCTCTGTAGACATGTAATTTTTGACCCGCGCATTAGAATCACCTATAAAAGTCATAGTATTTTTTAAAAAAAAAATTATTTGAGCTTACTTCTGTAAGAATTCACCTTTATATCAAATTTTATTTTATTTTTAGGTACAAAATTAAAAATATCAAAATAGTATTAAGCTTTTATCTTTAATAATACTATTAAATTCAATCAAAATCTTATCTTTGGGCTTAGTTTTCAGATTTTGTTTTAGCCCAATTCAAAGGCAAGCCCAAATTGAACAACCCAATAATTCAGCCCTTCTTATCTCTCTACGGGATCACTAACAAACTCTGACAGAAAAGATTCTCTCACTCACGCAATAGGCGCACACACGACCTCCCCACTATTTTTCATTGATTATTAACAGATTTTGGGGAATTTGGGAAGGGAGTTAGTTAGTTTTCTTGGAGGAAAAGGATAGAAAGGTTTAAGAGGAGAGGGTCTGAGCAGTGAAGGGGAGAGTTTTCCAAAAGTTTTGGGGAAGAGAGCTTAAGAAAAAATCAAAAAAGATACAGAGAAATTGAAATGAGCGATTAAAAGAAGAGTTCTTCAGATTAATCTAGGTTTAGTTTAAAGCTCAGAAAACAAAAACATCAGAAAGAAAGTTCAATCGATTCTAATTTTTCTTCTTCCTCATTACATCAAAACCCAGAAACAGAGGGACCTCTATTTCTGAGTTCTTAGACTTCAGTCCAAGTGTTCGGATTCGATTTAGCTGCTAGTTCAAGTTCTGGTTGCGGTTCGTTGTCTCTGTTGCTTGTATCGACGTTCAAAATCACTACGGATTCTCATTCAGGTTCAATTCCTAATTCTTGCTCATCTTGTTTAATATGATAAAAGTATAATAGAGCCGTGGGTGTTTGTCTCCAATTTGTTGATTTCATGAATTGGTATGCCCAAATTACACCTTAGTGAATATCATAAGATGGTTGATGTTTGACGTAATCAGTTAACAATGGCAAAATCAAAGCAAAGAATCAAATCATCCGTGGCTGGTGTCAAATCTGCGGCCGCATAACTGATATGCTGTTCGCATTTCGGACTTCAATTATCAGAAACGTAAAATTGGTCTGAAATTGGTGTTAAATCTGCGACCGCATGGTTGATATGCGTTCTGCATTTTGACTTGATTATCACAGAAGTGATCGCATTCTGGACTTTGAATCTCGCCCAAGACTCTGTTTGGGTTTGCGATCTCTAAGTGCGATCTGTGGGTCGCATACTTGATCTGCAATCGCGAATTGGATCGCATACCTGATCTGCGATCGCAAATTGGGTCGCATTTTAACGACAGACACTGTCTAAGATCTTGTTCTGATCTGCAACCCTTATGCACATAATGCGGTTCGCATCAGGGATATGCGATAGCATATCCCCATCTGCAGTAATGTTCTGCTCTTTTCTTGTCCTCTAGGGCTTTTTGGGATCGGGTTTGGTTAAATGCATGAAATAAAAGTTAAAAGAACAAGGATATGAACTGAACTTTACCTTTCTCTATTTTAGGCCTCATTTTTCTTATTTTACTACATCGTTCCCTAGTAGCATGTCTAGGCCGACCACACTTGGTTAGGCAATAATATGACGTTAGTTAATTTTGAGGTGAGAGGTCATTCCCTAGTTAAATTAATCTAGGGAATGCCCCGAAGGACTTATGTATTTGACATTCCGGGGAATGCCCCGAGGCATTTGTATGTGAAGACCAAAAGTGTAACTCGTAGAATTTCAGTTTTAGTTTTATTTTCCTTTTGTTAGGTGGGAATGACCTCGAACCTCTTGTGCATTTGTTTTTCTCTTTTTTGTGTTTGTCTCAATTCGAATATTCTAAAAGCCAACTAAATCAAGTACGCAACCGTGACTCCTACGGGATTCGGGAAATGCCTAACACCTTCTCCCCGAATCAAATGAACCCCCTTTCCCAATTCTCTGGTATGAACTGGACTTTAAGTCCAAGTTCTAAAACGGTGGCCTGACACACCAAAATCACTTGTCAGGTGGTGACTCTAAACTTTTCTGATTAATCCCTCCCCTTGTCACTTTCCGAATTGGAAACCCCTTTTACGAGCTCTATTAAGCCTTTTATCAACCAAAAGGGCTTAGTAAAGCTCGCCCTACAAAAGGAGGAGTGACAGCTCTGGCGACTCTGCTGGGGAATCTCTGATTTTTCAATTCTGCAGGTTCAAGCTAGTACTTGATTTGTTGGCTTTTAAAATGTTTGGTTGAGTTTTATGTTCGTTTTTGTTAGCTTTACTTACATTTATTGTGCTTTCATGTTTTTGTTACTTTTTATTATGCTTTCATGTTTTTGTTATTTGCTAGTCGCTTATGTGTTTACAGTTTTCGCTTTATGTGTTTATCGCTTTATAACTGTCATCATATGCATTGCCCGGTCATTTCTTTCTGCAACAAGCCACGGAGCACGTGTCGCGTGCACGAACTCTTTGTTGAGTCACCCTTAATTTAGGAGGGGAAGCCGACGGAGATATGGAGTGGGTGGAAAGCTTGAGCAGCCACCCTTGACCATACGCTTTCCCGAACAGCCTTGTTAGCAAACCCAAAACTTAGGTCAGCCTTTAGGTCATTTTATCTGCATCATGTCATTTAGACCTAGTAGGGCTCGGTCCCAGGCACCGTGTTCCCTTTGTAGGAAGCTCGTCCAAATTTTTGTCAAAAAGGGCCTGTGGCCCACAATGACAATTAATCATCCTACGTGCTAAATATTGCATCTGTGAGGGTAAAAAGGTCATTTGGTAGACCGATGTCTTTGAAGAAGGGTGAAAATGAAGTAAATGAGGCCCCCCCTAGTATTTTCTTTCACAGTCCTTTTCGAAAAAAAAACTTATTAAAGAGGAAAGAGGAAAAACGAAAAATCGAAAAGGAAGAAAAAAGAATATTTTACATTTTTTTTGTAATTTTTCAAGAAATCAGGAAGAGTCCAAGAGATTTTACATCATTTTCTAGTTTTTAGTTGCATCCTTTCGAACTACGCGAACCTGATTTTCGTCTCCCGAGGCGGGATATGTAGGCAACCCACATAGGGTCCGGTCTTCCTAGTAAGTCCTAGTTTCTCGGCTTCCGGGGTTGTAGCCAACTCTTGCATATTTAGCGACTTTTGGGCCACATCGACCATTCTTGAAAAATAGGGTTATTTTTGCAAAAGTAGCTCAATCACCGTGTCATATCACTCTGAGGTCCGGCATGTCCGGTTTGTGTCCCTAGCCACATTTGGCCATGTCGGCCATTTTTGCAAAATAGTCTATTTCCGCAAAATAATTCTTTAAGACCATGATTGTCAGGATAATAGGGTCATGTAGGCTTTAAATGAAGTATTTCTCATGCTTAGGGGTCAAAACTTGCACTAATAGTCACTTTCAGCCACTTAGGCCAATCTGCAAATATAGCCAAATTATGTCTTGCATTTGTCCACCAGAAAATGTTATGGTGTCATTCCGGGTCGCTAACCATGTTCTCCTCATTCAGGTATGGATCCGCTGATTCGATCTAAAGTGCTGATGGTAACAAAGACTCCTAAGAAATTGGTCAAGTGGTGGAATATGTTTTCATCATTAGAGCAGCATGAGTTGATGCATAAATTGGGTACCCTAAGTTCTCTTCTTGATATCACTCCCCGCCCAGACTTAGTGGAGGCAATGCTGACTTACTGGAACCCACAAAACTTAACTTTCAAATTTGGGGAGTGCGAGATGACTCCTACCTTGGCAGAAATGTCCGGGCTCACCCGTTTAAGTTATATAGGCAAGGATATGATACTTCCCTGGGACCACTCTAGGACAAGATTTCTCAATGACCTGGATCTAAAAGATAACAAGCATTTAAAATGCCTCGAGCAGTCTTGGATATCTTTGGATTATTTATTTGTTAGATTCGGGCCACAGGATAGTTTTGATGTCTTTTGGGATGAGTTTTGCACAACCAAAGCAAAGTGGCTTTCAGCCTTACTTTGTTGGGATTATTGGTTTTACCGTTAGATGAGAGGCACATTAGCACTCATTTGCAATCAGTGGTAATGGCACTATTTCATGAGAAACAACACAAAACCGTTACCATTGTGCCAATGATCTTGGCAGAGTTGTACCGAGCCCTGAGTGAAGTTAGGGGAGGTGTCATGTATTTTGAGGGAAGTAACCTTTTGCTTCAATTATGGATGATGGAGCATTTGCCCACAGCTTCCTTACTTTGTCCCATCGACCGTGCCTTGAGAGATCGGGTGATATGCATCGAGCGTAGGATGAAGTCTTCTAAATTCACACACCCAGTAGGTGTCACAACTTGGATTGAATTCCTTGATTTGAGGACGAACGAGAATGTTTTATGGGCCTACCTTTGGCTACCCTTAGATGATATCCTAGTAGGATGCCAATCTTTCCTGATGCTGATAGGACTCAAGTGTGTTAGGCCATATACACCGGTCAGGGTAATGCGATAGTTGGGCAGACGACAAGAGGAGCCTCCAACATTGAACCTTCGGAGATACATCATGAATTTTAGCAAAAGGGTGGTTGACGAAATCAAGTACGTACAATACTGGAATAATGCAAAGAGGATGAAGAAAGATACATTAGTAAAAGATATTGGCAGGCCGGAGTGTACTCAGGAGTACCTGATTTGGTTACAGTCCGTCCCACCAGGGGACAGTACCCCATTGCCAGCACAACTTAGGGGGTGGGCAGCTCAAACAAAGGACTTTGAGGAGGCATCAGACCAGGATCCCAGGGATAAGCTTGAGTCAATAAATTCTCAGTTAGCGGAATTGGTAGCAAAAGTGGAGCAACATGAGAAATATTTGTTTAGGGCTGATCTTCAGGAGGCAGGGGCACAGGCCAAGACCTTTATTCCTAGCATCAGCGTTTCTTTACGGGGCATATTACAAAGCTTGAGCACAGTGGATAACCCCGGACCATCCCAGCCAGGGCAGTTGCATTCAGGAGCAGTTTAAGGATCCATTCTATTTACATGTTTTAAGACTGTCTCATGTTGCCTTTAACTTTCAGGTCTTGTCTAGGACTATGAATCCTTTAGGTAATGTCAAGGTCAGTCAACGTGTAGTCAAGCATGTCGGGTCCTCCATTATCATACTCCTTATCAAGAGCTTTAAATGAAAATCCAAAATTTTATTTTCCCATTACTTTTCCAGAACTATGCTTGGTTTTATACATACGCAACCCACATCAAATTCTATCAAGTCATCTTGCATCAAAGAGAGAAAATGGTAAGAGGTGTTGAAAGGGAAAGAGAAGGCAATATTGAAATAAGTAAAATGGGATGATGCCATATGACCTTGCGACCCTCGCAGTCATTTTAGAACCATTATTTGTTGCTAGGTGCATCGCACGTAATGTGATATTATTATCTGATAAATGCCCTGACGCTAACATGTTGGTTTTGTGTTGTTGTCCTCTATTATTCTCTAACTCATTCAGGAAGGTGGTTAGTTTGTTGGCATCCTGGCAAGTCATCGATACAATACTCGATCAAAGCGTCAAACAGTCATGGCTAGCAAGGAAACATACACTGGGGTTGTAGACCCGCCAAGAGAGGTTGTTGAGTCGGAATCGGAGTTGCAAGAGGAGGTTCGGAGGTTGAAGTATCAGATGGTAGAAATGTATCAGGCATGGGTTAAGGGACACCCTCCACCCTCATTCCCCACTAACTACATAGAAAACCCTACTTCCATTCCACCACTTTCTCAATCCCAGATGGCCAATATCATTGATCTTTCCCCACAACATGCACCCGGTTTCATCCCTTACCACAGTTACTCCGGCACTTCGGCCCAAACTTTTCATGCTCCGCCAGCCAAGACAACCTCGTACCCTGCTCCAATAGCTGCTCCTATTTTTGTACCCCCACCATAAACTACCCTTCATCGATCCTCTAGTGAACCCGCATTTCCCGCCCCGGATACCCATTACCATGCACCGGAGCCCACTTTTAAAGTCCCGGACCCTTACTCCTACACCCACCAGTTTGAGCCTCATGTTGAAACTGACAAACCACCCAAGAGTGCAGAGCAGGAGGAGATGTTTAGGAAGTTATAGAGTCTCGAGCAATCATTGAGAAATATGCAAGGGTTGGGAAACCAGGTGAGCGTGGCCTATAAGGATTTATGTTTGTTTCCCGATGTCCAACTGCCTGCCGGTTTCAAGATGCCCAAGTTCGATTTGTATGACGGACATGGAGATCCTGTTGCCCATCTAAGGGGTTATTGCAGCAAAATGAGAGGCGCCGGAAGAAAAGATGAATTACAAGTGGCCTACTTCAGCTAAAGTTTGAGTGGGGCAGCTTTAGAATGGTACACCCATCAGGACATTAACAGGTGGTACACTTGGGACGATACGGCTCAGGCCTTCGCGGCTCAGGCCTTCGCCCGACATTTCCAATACAATATAGACATCATTCCAGACCGCCTATCTCTGACCAAGATGGAAAAGAAATCTAATGAAAGCTTTAGGGAATATGGGTTCCGATGGAGGGAGCAAGCTGCACGAGTCAACCCTTCGATGGAAGAAGACGAGATGGTTAAATACTTCCTTCAAGCCTTGGAGCCCACTTACTACGGGCACTTGATCTCAGCCATTGGCAAATCCTTCAATGATGTGGTAAAGATGGGAGAAATGGTGGAAGAAGGGCTCAAGTCGAGTAAGATCCTGAGTTATTCTGCCATAAAAACAACTACCCAGGCAATCCAAAGTGGTACCGGAAGTTTGCTAGGTAAGAAGAAAAAGGAAGATGTCGCTATGTTTGTCTCTGGACCATGGCAGGGCCAGAAAGGTTCGCCTCACCAATACACCCATCCTCGATCCCGACCTCAAACTTACACCCAAACTCCATATAATACACCTCAACATTACTTTTCCCCGCAAAACCCCCAAGACATAGCCAAACCACCCCAATATTTCGTTCACCACGCACAGTCATATGCTCAACCCCCTCCTTACCCACAATGGCGTGCCCCTGTCCCACAGAATACCTACCCAGATCCACAAAATACCTATCCACCTCCACAACCTTACCAAAACCCCAATGGTCCTAACTTTCGACCAAGACCAGAGTATAGGAGAGAGAGGCAACAACGGAAATAAACTTTTACTCCGCTTAGAGAATCCTATACCAGTCTATTCCAAAGGTTAAGGTAGTTGGACGTCTTGAGGCCGATTGAGTCAAAAATACCAAACCCCCTCCAAAGAACCTTGATTATTCCCTAAGATGTGCCTATTGCTCTGATGCTCCAGGCCATGACATAAAGAAGTGTTGGCACTTGAAACGGGCGATCCAAGAACTCATCGATACAAACCAAATCGTAGTCCAAAGCCCAGACACTCCAAACATCAACCAAAACCCTCTCCCTGCCCATGAAGAGAGACATATGATTGAAACAGTTCACAAGGACGGGAAGCCCAATAAGTCTTATAAGTCCGTCATGATGATTTGGGCCAGTGAAAACAATTTGGGTAAAGATCCAGACTACACCAAAGCAAAGTCTGTGATAGTTGAAGGGGCGACAGAAAAGCCGAGCCCGCTCAATTTGAAACCACCAGTGTTGGTCGTGAAAGGGATGTCAAAAGATATTGTGGCACGTCTAGAAAGCTCAAAAGTGGTAGTGCCAGGGACTCCAAGTAAGCCTGTCCTAGTTGTGAAAGGGGCTCCTATTACCCCTATCATCATTAAACCAGTAACCCAACTGTAGATGGTTGATACTAAGGCTGTCTCGTGGAACTACAAACAAGTAATAGTGACATACAAAGGAAAAGAAGTAGAGGAAGAAGTTAATGAAACTGGAGGATTGACTCGTTCTGGGAGATATTTCGCTCCAGAAGAATTAAGGAAAGTCAAGCCATTCAAAGATAGCCAAATGACGATAAAGAAATCGGTCACCGAGGAAGAGGCTGAGGAGTTCTTGAAGAAGATGAAGGGACAGGATTATTCTATTATAGAACAGTTAAGGAAAACACCAGCTCAGATTTCTCTTTTGTCTTTGCTGATACACTCAGATGAACATCGAAGGGTCTTAATGAAGATTTTAAATGAGGCCCATGCTCCTGATAAGATCACAGTGAACCACTTGGAAAAGATAGCTGGCAAGATCTTCGAAGCAAATAGGATCACTTTCTCGGATGATGAACTTCCTATTGAGGGTACAGAACACAACCGAGCTCTTTATCTCACAGTGAAGTGTGAAGATTCTATTGTTTCAAGGGTTTTGATTGACAAGGCTCTAGTGCGAATATTTGTCCTTTGTCTACTCTGCAAAAACTAAAGATTGGTACCGAAAGGATCCGCTTGAACAGTGTGTGTGTTCGAGGCTTTGATGGAGGAGGTAAAGATTCTGTTGGAGACATAATGCTCGAATTGTCAATAGGGCCAGTTGAGTTCACCATGGAATTCCAAGTGTTAGATGTAGCTGTCTCCTACAATCTGTTGTTGGGAAGGCCATGGATACATGCTGCTAAGGCAGTCCCGTCCTCTCTGCACCAAATGGTAAAATTCGAATGGGACAGGCAGGAAATAGTTGTGCACGGTGATGAGGACTTGTCAGCTTGCAATGACATAATTGTTCCATTTTTTGAAGCTGATGATGATAAGGGACCTTGGGTCTTTCAAACTTTTGAAACAGTGTCTGTTGATAAGATCACTGAAGGAAAATGCATTCCGGGTCCCAAGTTATCCTCCGCATCTGTCATGGTTGCGAATGAAATGTTGAAGAATGGTTTTGTACCGGGCAAGGGTCCGGGATCATCTCTGCAAGGAATTGTGCAGCTTGTTGGCCCGGACGTGAAGCTTAGCAATTGAGAAGTTACTCCTCTCCTCACCAGGAAGGAGTTTTGGTAGTTTGCTTTATTTCCTTTTCTGTTATCTAGGTCGTTCAAGGGTTGTAATCCAGACTTCTAGTTTTGCTTATTCCGATGTTCAAACCTTTCTATCCTTTTATTTTCAATGAAATGCAATTTCCCGTTCAGTTATTCTTAATAATGTTTTGTTTTATTTTTGTTCTTTTGTACAGTTCTTTTTATGCTGGTTGCAATGACATGACATGCATGAGGAATTTTCAGTCGAGTTTTGAAAGCCAATCTAATTCTGAAATAACAATCCAAGAAGTAGAATATGATGATGAGATAGGATATGATGAAGAAGCAGCATTTGAGCAAATCAGTAAAGAGCTAAAACAATTTGAAGAAAAACCGAAACCTAATTTGAGTGAGACTGAAGCAATGGACCAGGATGATGTTAGGGAAACCAAGATAAGTGTGCATCTAGAACCACAAGCGAAGGAGGAAATAATCAAAGCATTGTTTGAGTACAAAGATGTCTTTGTTTGGTCGTATGATGAGATACCGGGTTTGAGCACTGATCTGGTAGTCCATAAATTGCCAACCGATCTAGCATGTCCCCCCGTCAAGCAAAAGTTGCAAAAGTTCAAGACCGATATGAGTGTGAAGATCAAAGAAGAAATCACAAAGCAGCTTACTGCAAAGGTCATTCGGGTCACTCGATATCCCTTTTGGTTAGCCAATGTTGTGCCTGTACCAAAGAAGGATGGTAAGACCAGGGTCTGTGTTGATTACCGTGATCTCAACAAAGCAAGCCCAAAGGATGATTTTTCATTGCCGAACATTCACATTCTGATTGACAATTGTGCCAAGCATGAAATTGAGTCTTTTGTGGACTGTTACGCGGGATACCATCAGATCTTGATGGACGAGGAAGATGCAGAAAATACAGCATTCATCACGCCATGGGGAACGTATTGTTATCGGGTAATGCCATTTGGTTTGAAGAATGCTGGGGCAACTTACATGAGGGCAATGACCACCATGTTTCATGACATGATACATAAAGAGATTGAAGTTTATGTAGATGATGTGATCATAAAGTCAAGGCAGCAGTCTGACCATGTCAAAGATCTGAGACAGTTTTTTCAAAGGCTCCGCAGGTATAATCTCAAGCTCAATCCAACAAAATATGCATTTGGTGTTCCGTCTGGGAAACTGCTGGGATTCGTGGTCAGTCGACGCGGTATTGAACTGGATCCGTCAAATATCAAAGCCATTCAAGAATTACCACCGCCGAAGAACAAAACAGAAGTGATGAGCCTACTTGGAAGGTTAAATTACATCAGCAGGTTTATTGCTCAGCTCGCGACAACCTGCGAGCCCATCTTCAAGATGCTAAGGAAGAATGCCGCAGTCAGGTGGACTGACGAGTGTCAAGAAGCATTTGATAAGATTAAGAGGTACCTGTCGAATCCACCGGTCCTGGTCCCACCAGAGCCGGTGAGACCTCTAATTCTTTATTTGACAGTCTTGGACACTTCGTTTGGTTGCGTGTTGGGTCAACATGACATCACGGGAAAGAAGGAGCAAGCAATATACTATCTTAGCAAGAAGTTCACTCCCTATGAGGTTAAGTACACTCTGCTTGAGAGGACATGTTGCGCCTTGACTTGGGTGGCACAAAAGTTGAAGCATTATATGTCATCCCACACTACTTACCTCATTTCTCGCATGGATCCTCTAAAGTATATCTTTCAACAGCCTATGCCCACAGGAAGACATGCAAAGTGGCAGATTTTACTCACAGAGTTTGATATCATCTACGTGACTCGGACCGCGATGAAAGCCCAAGATTTAGCAACCACTTGGCCGAGAATCTAGTGAATGACGAGTATGAGCCATTGAAGACTTATTTTCCTGATGAAGAGGTTATGTGTGTTGACGAGATTGACCACAATGAAAAGCCAGGTTGGAAACTTTTCTTCGATGGAGCTGCTAACATGAAAGGGGCCGGAATAGGGGCTGTACTTATCTCTGAAACAGGGCAACACTACCCTGTAACAGCCTAGCTTCGATTTTATTGCACCAACAACATGGCTGAGTACGAAGCATGCATCCTGTGTTTGAGGTTAGCTATAGACATGGGAGTCCAGGAGATACTTGTTCCGGGAGACTCAGATCTTTTGGTCCACCAGATTCAAGGAGAATGGGAAACTCGAGATTTGAAGCTCATACCTTACCGACAGTACTTGCATGATCTTTGTCAACACTTCAGGTCAGTTGAATTTAGATATATTCCCAGGATTCATAATGAGATTGCTGATGCCTTGGCCACCCTAGCGTCAATATTACATCATCCGGACAAGGTTTATGTCGACCCTATGCATATCCAAGTTCGTGATCAACATGCCTATTGTAATGTAGTGGAAGAGGAAATCGATGGCGAGCCTTGGTTCCATGATATCAAGAAATACATTAGGTCAGGGGTATATCCGATATATGCTACGAGTGACCAAAAGAGAACCATTCGACATCTGGCCATTGGATTTTTCTTGAACGGAGGAATCTTGTACAAGAGGACTCCGGATTTAGGATTGCTGAGGTGCGTAGATGCTAAAGAGGCTTCAATTATCATGGCCGAAGTACATTCTAGAGTTTACGGTTCATATATGAATGGGTATGTATTGGCTAAGAAGATACTTCGAGCAGGTTATTATTGGCTCATCATGGAACGGGATTGTATCAGCTTTGTTCGCAAGTGTCATCAATGCCAGGTACATGGTGATTTGATTCATTCTCCCCCATATGAATTACACACAATGTCCGCGCCTTGGCCCTTTGTTGCTTGGGGCATGGATGTTATTGGGCCAATTGAGCCGGCAGCGTCAAACGGGCATAGGTTTATTCTGGTGGCCATTGATTACTTTACCAAATGGGTCGAAGCTGTAACTTTCAAGTCCGTAACCAAGAAGGCAGTGGTGGATTTTATTCATTCAAACATCATTTGTCGGTTCGGAATTCCCAAGGTAATCATCACAGATAATGCTGCTAATCTCAATAGTCATTTGATGAAAGAGGTATGCCAACAGTTCAAGATTATGCATCAGAACTCCACTCCGTATCGCCCCAAGGCAAACGGAGCTGTCGAGGCTGCCAACAAGAACATAAAGAAGATTCTTCGTAAGATGGTTCAGAGTTTCCGGCAATGGCATGAAAAGTTGCCTTTTGCATTATTGGGTTATCGCACTACTATTCGCACTTCAGCGGGTGCAACTCCTTATCTGCTGGTATATGGAACTGAGGCAGTTATACCTGCGGAAGTTGAGATTCCATCTCTTCGGATCGTTGCAGAAGCCGAAATTGATGATAACGAGTGGGTCAAAGCCCGGATCGAACAGTTGAGTCTAATTGATGAAAAAAGATTGGCTACAGTATGTCATGGCCAACTATATCAGAAGAGAATGGCTAGAGCATACAACAAAAAGGTGCGTCCTCAGAAATTTGAAGTGGGCTAGATGGTATTAAAACACATTCTTCCTCATCAGGTGGAAGCTAAAGGCAAATTCGCCCCAAACTGGCGTGGACCATTCGTTGTGACAAGAGTGTTGCCTAATGGTGCTTTACATTTAGTAGACATGGAAGGCAAATGTGCAGATATGGCTATCAATTATGATGCAGTTAAGAGGTACTATGTATGATTTCTTTGCTCATCTCCAATTGCATTTTATACTTGGCATGTTCGAAGTTTGAAATGACGAAGGCATTTTATTCCGCTACCCAAATACTTTCATCCTTCGATACCCTTTTGAGCCTTATTTATTTTTCTTTCATATCCCTCTTTTGGAATCAGTAGCAGAAATAAGAAAAAAAAGAGAGAAAGAAAAGAAAAGAAAAGAAAAGAAAAAGAAGAAGAAGAAGAAGAAGAAAAAGAGAAAAAAGAGAGAAAAGGAAAGAAGTTTGAACTACATTCGACTTGATTCCTTTCAAGGATATGTAGGCAGCCTTACGGTCCGGTCCCATTAAAATAAAAATTAAAATTCCCCTCAGACCCCAAAGAAACTGGGGTAGGAGTTTTTGAATTCGAAAGATCTGATTCCAAAAGTTGTAATTTTATCCCTATTTTTGTCTTGAATTATTTTGAGCTTTCATGCCGCCTTTTCTTTCTAACCTGTCAAAAGCCTACATTACGGTCCAAAGAAAGACCTTCCGATCAATCTTTGAGGATGCCGGGTCAAGCGAGATAGAGATATGATTGGCATCGAGGGCAACACTCCATTCATGAGGTAAAAAAAATTCCAAATGAGAGAGTCTTAGTGGTGAAAACCCTTACGGGTATCATAAGGCGATTGTGAGATGAGAGAAAATTCAAAATGTGAGAGTCTTATTGGTGAAAAATCTTACGGGCACCATAAGGCGATGGTGAGATGAGTGAAAATTCAAAATGAGAGAGTCTTATTGGTGAAAACTCTTATGGGCACTATAAGGCGACGGTGAGATGAGAGAAAATTCAAAATGAGAGACTCTTATCGGTGAAAACCTTCACGAGCACCATAGGGCGACGTTGAGTTAAAAGTTAAACAAGTGAGAGAAGCTGGTCGGTGAAAAACTTCCGGGACACTACAAGTCGAGTAGACTCGCAACTTTGCAGAGAAATTGGATTAGTGAAAAGCCGGTTTTTGAGGTATGGAGTCATGCCACAAGCCGAATATGATAGGTTGGACGGACTAGGCTGATCCATCCACAATGCATGTCATGATCATTGGAGCCGGCCGTTTTCCCAGATAAGTCTTTCTTTTCTAAATTTCCCTCATCTGCGTTCAAAATGTCCTTTTGCTCCTTTTGTCCAAAATCATTACACTTTACTTTTTTAGTCTATTTTCATGAGTTTCCTTCGAATTAACCCATGAAGAATAAGTAGGAAAGGATTTCAAAGCTTACTACCAACTTCTTAAAAAGCGGAATTCGGCCAAGCATATCACAAGGAACAGGATTTGGAATGAATGGTATGCAGATAATTGAAGTTTAGGCAATAAGGCGATTTTTGAGTTTTGGAAAACACAAGGATGTAGCAGCGTTCAGAATGAAAATGCAATGCAATAAGTAAGGGTAAGGGATTCGGGTCGGTCAAAGATTTTGTGGTCCGGTCCCAGTCAATGGTCAAATAACTCTTTGCTCGCTCAAAGCAACTGATCATGATGAAGCATGGCAGTCGACAGAAGCAGACCCTCAGCAATGATGCCATAAACTAACCACCACATTTTTCAAACTAACAAGATTTTATTTGTTTAGACAGGGACATGAAACTTGTCAATCCATCGGGTCATCCCATGAAGAAGGCATGGCTCAGGGGCAATATTTTGATCAGAATCCTCCGAGAAGAGAGCGTGGCTCAGGTAAGATCATTTTTCGACTTCTTAGGATCCTCCTAGATAATGGTAAAATTCCCCAGGACCCCTCCTGGATAATGAGAATTAGTTTTAAAATTCCTCAGGGCCCTCTTGGATAATGGAAATTAGTTTTAAAATTCCTCAGGACCCTCCTGAATAATGGGACTTAGTTTTAAAAATCTTTCAGGACCCTCCTGGATAATGGGATTTAAATTTCTAAATTTTTCAGGACCCTCCTGGATAATGAGACTTAGTTTTTAAATTTCTCAGGACCCTCCTGGATAATGGGATTTAAATTAAAATTTCTCAGGACCCTCCTGGATAATGGGACTTAGCTTTAAATTTCTCAGGACCCTCCTGAATAATGAGATTTAGTTTTAAAATTTTCAGGACCCTCCTGGATAATGAAATTTAGCGTTTAACTTCTTAGAAGTCTTTAGGTAACATAATTCGATTAACTCTCACAGATGTACCCAGGTTCTAGACTGGGGCAGAAAATGTTTCTTTTGTTTTGTTTGCTTTGTTGTAATATCAGGCGCCCACCTGGATAATGAGGGAATACAATTCAAGTTTTGGAAAAATCAGGCGTCCACCTGGACAACGATGGAATGCCATTCAAGTTTAACAATCAGGTACCCACCTGGATAACGAGGGAATACATTCAAGCTTCAGCAATCAGGCGCCCACCTAGATAACGAGGGAATACATTCAAGTTTTAATAATCAGGCGCCTACCTGGATAACGAGGGAATACATTCAAGTTTAGCAATCAGGCACCCACCTGGATAATGAGGGAATGCTTTCAAGTTTCAGAAATCAAGCACCCACCTGGAAAACGAGGGAATCCATTGCAGAGTTACTTCAAATTCACAAGAAGCATCAGGAGCCCGCCTGAAGAACAGGGTCCATCTTTTCCAGTTCTATATTGAAGATCAAGTAGAAGTTCAAGGAAGATTCAAGACAAGAAGTGAATAGGATCTTGTATTTTTCTTTTGCTTCTGATGTAATCTTCCCTTTATTTTGATGTAATGGCAGGAACCGCGGACCGGAACCTCGACGGCACTTCACTCGACTCCCTACCTCGGTACTCCATTGCCTTTCTCACTTACGAATTACACGTGGCCTGATTCCTTTGTAACCAAGGATATGTAGGCAGCTCAAATACCAGGGCTCGGTCACATTCTCTTTCCTTCAATTTTGGTTTCCCCAAGCAGAGGTCGGGTCAAAAACATGTCTTGTTGTTCTTTGCCTGAAAACACTCCATGTTTCTCGTCAAAGAGGGGCAACTGCAGACATGTAATTTTTGACCCACGCATTATAATCACCTTTAATAGTTATAGTACTTGTAGAATAATTATTAGAGCTTATTTCCATAAGAATTCACTTTATTATTAAATTTAATGCTAGTTTTAGGTACAAAATTAAAAATATCAAAAATAGTACCAAGCTTTTATCTTTAATAATATTACTAATTCAATCAAAGTCTTATATTTTGGACTTTAAAATTGGTTTTCAGATTTTTGTTTTGGCCCAATCTCATAAATATTGAAGTCCAAATTCAGCAGCCCACAAATGATCCAATCCTTTCCTGTCATTCTTGCCACGTAGGATGACAGACTCTGACAAGAGAATATTTTCCCCAGCACACGCACTCTTCACCCCCACGATCTTCACTCATACTAACGGATTTGGGGGATTCCTCTAGAAGGAGTTAGTTTTCTTGGGGAACAAGGATAAAAAGGGTTTTAGGAGGGTGAGGAAAATCAGAAGTCGAGGCTGGAGAGAACAATCGAAAAAAAAATAATAAAGAGAAAGGAATCGAAGATGAGATATTGGAGGACAGAGTTTTCAATTTGTTCTAAGTTAGTTTAAGATCTAGAAAACAAAAACACCAAAAAGAGAATTCAAATCAATATTTAGTTTTCTTCTCCTTCAAATTTTTTTTTTCCAAAAATCAGAAAAAACAGAGACACACATACTTCTGCTTTCATCGCGATCGAGTAGGTGCTCGGGTTCGATTTTAGTTGTTGGTTCGAGTTCTGGTCGTGACTCGCTGTTCCGTTGCTGATGTTCACTTTCAAAAACCAGCAGGGATTTTCATCCAGATTCATTTCTCAATTCTTGCTTATTTTGCTTGATATGACGAAAATACGACAGAGTTGTGGATGTTTATTTCCAGTTCGTTAATTTCGTGAAGTGATATGCTCAAGTTACACCTTAGCGAATAGCATAAAGTGGTTGATGTTTGATATAATCATCTGACAATGAAAAAATCGAAACAAACAATCAAATCATCTGTGTTTGGTGTTGAATCTGCGACAGCGTAACTGATATGCGGTTCGCATTTTGGACCTAATTGTCAGAATCGTCGGATTGATCTGTGTTTGATGTTGAAACTGCGACTGCATAACTGATATGTGGTCCGCATTTTTGACTTGATTATCGCAGATGAAATCGCATTCTTGACCCCGAACCTTGCCCAGGTCTCTGTTTGGATTTGCGATCCTTAGGCATAAAGTGCGGCTCGCAGACACACTTTGCGATCGCATATCGGATCGCATTTTGACATCGAACCTTGGTCCGGGGTTCTGTTCCGATATGCGATTCTTGCATGCAATATGCGGCTCGCATATGGGATCTGCGATAGCATATCCCTATTTGCAGTGACGCTTTATTCTTTTCTTGTCTTTGTGGCTTTTTGGACCGGGTTTGGCTAAATACTTGAAATGAACGTTAAAAGAACAAGGCCCTGAACTGAACTTTTCTTTTCTTTACTTTAGATCTCATTTTCTTATTTTATTATATTGCTCGCTAGTAGCATGCTTAGGCCGACTACACTTGGGTAGGCAATACTAGGACGTTTTGTTAGTTTTTGAGGTGAGAGGTCATTCCTTAGTTAAATTTATCCGGGGAATGCCCCAAAGGACTTATGTATTTGACATTCCGGGGAATGCCCCGAGGTATTTGTACGTGAGGACCAAAAGTGAAACTTGTTGTACTTTGATTCTGTTTTCCTTCTTTATTAGGTGGGAATGACCTCAAACCTCCTGTGTGTTTCCTTTATCTCAATCCAAATGTATTAAAAGCCAACTAAATCGAGTACGCAGTCGTGACTTTCACAGGAACCGGGGAATGCCTAATACCTTCTCCCCGAGTCAAATGAACCCCCTTACCCAAATCATTGGTATGAACTTGGCTTTGAACTTAAGTTCTAAAAATGGTGGCCTGACACACCAGAATAAATTGTCAGGTGGCGACTCTGAATTTTCTTGATTAATCCTCTCTTTGTCACTTTCAAAATTGAAAATCCCTTTTCGAGTTTTATTAAGCCTTTTGTCCATTAAAAAGGTTTAATAAAGCTCGTCGCCCTACGAAAAGGAGGAGTGACAATTTTAATACCTACGCAGCGATTCTTATCTTTGTAGTACTATAGTTCGGTTTTGTTTAACATGTGCTCTTAAATTGGGCAGCAAAAGGTGGTCATCAAATTATCCTTGAAAGGAAATGATCAGAAATATCGGTCCAAGGCCTTCAAGATTGCTGTTTCTCAGCCAGGTATATATCGATTTGTTTCCTTTCAGTTCTTTATTTTAATGGTTTCAATCAAAATCTTGTGAAACTCATTAGGATTAATTAATATTGTTGTTCTTTTAATTAGGTGTGGAATAAGCAGCTATGAGAGGGGATGAGAAAAATCAGTTAGAAGTGGTGGGAGGTGAGATTGACGCGGTGAGACTGGCAAATTTGCTCAGAAAGAATTTGGGGCAGGCACAACTGGTAAGCCGTTGGCCCTGCTTCTACTCGTAGTGGCGAAAATAAAGACAAAGCTGGTTCTGATACAGAGCCCCAAGCTTCCGCTGCGCCCGTGGCACAGTGGCAAACTCCTTACTATTATACCCTGCTTCAATACCCTGTTTATCAAGTTAGAGATTCATATGATGATCAACCTGGCTGTTCCATTATGTGCACACAAATGCTGATTATATTATCCTATTTAGAACTAATACACCTTGTACAACAAACTAGCGACACATACATACATACTTATACAGTTGCAATTCCAAGGACACATACGTTCATATTTGGAAGAATTTCGCCAACTTGGGACTAATATGGCTGCTAATGAGAAATTCTCTTTGGAACAGTTGTCTGTAGCACGAGTAAAGAGTATTTGATGCAGAGATCATCAAGCTTCAATTAATAAACATTGCAAAATCACTTGTAAAGAAAATTTCGAAGAAATAAAAATTGATGAAGCTTGGCCAGCATAGAGTGCATCTGACAAGGAAATATGATGACATATTAATGCTACACTAATTCTTATTCTTGCCGGTGGAAGTGGGCATACAAATGGGTGTGACTCGATAAGATGATGTATTCATCCATAAATTACGTTACAGTACAAAGAGGAGAAGCGTACATTTTATATATTCTTCACTCTCTTTGAGAGCGCTTGGTATCTCAAAAATTATATTTGTCAATGTTCAACTTGCACAATAAAAACTGAAACTTTTAGTTCTATCACCTTTGTGATGATATTGTGAGTTGTACTTGATAGCGTAAACGTGCTGTCGTTGTATATTTGTTCTGATTAATCTATATTCCATTCATAAATGATCATTCAACTTTTATGTTGTTGCAATTATAATCACAAAGTTATTTTTTTGTAAAATAAAAAACTTTATCTAAGTATGAAAGTCAATAAACTATTCTTTGCAACGAAACAGACATTTTACATGATACTTAAACAAAGTGAATGACTTTTGGGTTACAAAGCAATTGTTTGATGACTTGATATGATACTTGGATAAAGTTGAATGATATATTTTCTTTCTTACAAAAAATAGTTTAGTGAGTTTCTGTGGTACGAGATCAAGTTGAGTAATTTTTATGTTACAAATATAGTTTAGTGATTTTAGTTGTAATTAAGTGAAAATTAAGTGACTATTTATGTAATGAGGCCCTTTAAAGCCTAACCAGATTTTATTTTAATAATTAGAATAAAGAAATGAGTCCTTATATTTTTCAATATGGATGCCAAACTCAATGAAAAAACTAAAATATGTTTCGTTTACATTAAGAATTATTAAATAAAGTATCTCACAATCAAAAAAGAGAGATGGCGTAATAATATATTAGTTTGTAAAAATGAAAGAACAAGAGTTTATTTAAACAACATTTGTTGATTAAGTAAGTTACAATAGACTTTAAAACGAGCATTTAGATTTAAAAAGATGGATCTTGTATAATAGTCATGTTAGTCTGTCTAATTTTTAAAGAAATAATCATATAACAATCAATACATTCATAATTTGGTCCAATCTTATCTTGTTCAATACCATAACCAGACCATACCAAATACATATCGAGTTTTTAACTTAATTTGCTTCGATTTTTCGAAGGGGAGTTTTGGCGTAACTGATAAAGTTGCTGCCACGTGACCAGGAGATCATGGGTTGGAGCCGTGCAAATAACTACTTGCAAAAATGCAGGACATGACTGCATACAATAGACCGTTATGGTCCGACCCTTTCCAGGACTCCGTGCATAGTGGTAGCTTAGTGCACCGATCATTTGTTTGCTTCGATTTTTCTTGAACATCTATTAGAGGAACGTGAAGAAACTATAATCTATCGCCGAGTTTCCTGTGATTAATCACTTGATCTAATCGGAATTACAAATCACATATGTACAACAGCAAATACACTAGCTACTAGTAGCAAATCACTTGATGGTAGTGTGAAGATCCAAAATAGAGATGCTGATTTTGGAGAACTTTTTAGAGATGATCAAGAAAAATGGATATAGGAGATAGGCAAACAAGTGTGCATATTTTTTGGCAAATGAAGATCACAGGCACGAAGCAAATTTGCTAGTATGGGAAGATGTGGTCAAGAAAATGAAGTTCTTGTTCCTTACAAATTTACATAGTATAGCTTATGAAGGATTTTAGTTTTTAATATTTTTAGATGTACCACAAACAATTAGTGAAACTCCTTGGCGCAGAGGACAGATCTTGTCGAGTCATTATGCTCCTTAGTCCAACCAAATGCTTATGCAAGCTGAAACCTTCAAATGGACCAAATAGAAAAAGTCATAATGACCATTAATAGGCAGCAAATAGATTAGGCTGCTTAATTACCCATCGATGGTAGAGAAAAAAGAATTTTACATTATATGCCTCACACATGACACAACTAATAAGTGGAGTAATATTTTATTATTGAGCACATCAGTGATAGTGGCACACACGGAATCCCGCCGTTTCACAAGCTCGTACACTTAATTTAACAATTAACGGTTCCTTAGTGACTTCCCTTTGCTTAGCGATTACTTTTCTCTTCCTATTAATCACATTGCACTAGTATTATTGCATATAGTAATATTTTCTACAGTTCAAGTCCGAAAACTAGCGGTATTAAGTTTTATTTTAGACTTAGCTTAATCACAAGCACTCTACTCTCATGCTCATACTAATGACTTACAAATAAATAATTAATACAGTAAATTAACAATTCGATTAGTAATCATTTTTGAGTGGAGCAGGAGGGCTCCCCAGATTTTATTGCAATTGCCATCACTATGTATTTTGTTAATTCTTGAGAACATTATCAAATCGTCCGCCGTCCTTTTACCCCACATCGGTCTTTGACAGCTACATCCTTTACGATCTCCCAATAATTTCAAAGATTGGGGAATATAGTCAAGATGTATATCTGTATAAATATAATGTCGATTTATAAAAATAACTTTATAATATTAAGCGTAATAAGTCATAATAAAAAAATATAATCGGAATTCTAGATATTAGTGTTATAATCCTATTAGTTTTAGGATATAATATTATACGTTAGGAATCCTACATGATTACCTTTAGGAATCCTATTAGTATAATTACTTTCGGGCTGTCTAATTCATATAAAATTAAAAAAGTAATATCTTTAGTCATGTAATCCTATTACTTTTAGGATATACTTCTTAAAATTTTTTATTATTAATTTAATTTAAAAATGTATTATAATATCCTATTGCTAATTTAACTTGAGAATGTATTATATTGTCCAAATTCATTTAGAAAAAGGAGCGCCTATATTATTATAAAAGCATAAATACAATATTAATATACCAAAATTGCCCTAAATTATTAAATGGAAGAACTCATAGAAAGAGGACATAACTGCAATAACCTATTTTTTTCTTAGTATTGGACTACAGTACCTTCTATGCTAATTTTTAATATTTAAGATTTTAAAATTAATAAAATTTTGTCTATTAAATTATTATTAAAAATATGTAGGATGTTTAATAAAATTAATTTTATAAGAATCCTCCGTATTGTCAATACATTACCACTCCATAATGTCCAATACTAAGAAAAAATAAAAGTAATATTAAATAGACTGCATAAAGAGTTGAAATAGAGAAACAAAAGTACCCCCACGATAACATATTTTATATTATATTTGAACTATTTTTCTACTCAAATAATATTTTTTTAATTAATTTTTCGTGTAATACTGAAAAGTACCCAATTATTAAACAACAACTAAGAAAATATTTACGAATATATTGTGAGAAAGAGAAAAAATGATTGGTAAGAGTCAATACCACTAATGATTCTACAAACATAAAGATCTAAAAGTGAAATGTCATATCAATCTTGTACTGTTTGAAAATAAAATTTATGGTGGATAAAATTATAATTAAGATTAAATATTCAAAACAAGATATGAACTACTATTAAGATTTGAATCAACATAGAATAAATTATTTTTTATGTTAAAACTAAATAATTAAATCTTTTAATTAGTTATTTAGCAAGAGAATCCAATTCAATTATTTTTTAAATTCATCATATGAGTAAAATTCTTATTCAAGTTAAAAAAATAATCTTAGGGTACATAAATTTATTCCATAAAAAGAGCGTTAGAACACAACGTATAAAGGTTAGTATATTATTAAGAATCAGAATGCTATACAAGTGTCTGAGGAAGCTCAATCAAAGCTAAATCCTAAACAAGAAAAGCTTTCAATACTATATTATAAAGAGTCGACTCTGCTATACGGGATTATTCTTTGCAGATGCCTCCGGCGAAAATTGAAATAATATTATCATGTCATGCATTACTTGCAAATATCATATCAAGAGGCATGATACTGTTAACAATAATAGCAAGTGGTGTACCAACAACGATTTTATTGTGAGGCCACCCACTTTCGATTTGATGTACCTCTTCAAACAACATAAATAACCATCACAAATATATCAAAGCAGCACAATTCTGCTAAATAAATAAGGAAAGCAAAATTGATAATGTGGGATGAAGCACTTATGGCTAAGTGTCAAATGATCGAAATAATTACCCGGAGTTCTAGAGATATATTGGATGTTAATGAACCATTTGGTGAAAAATTAATAGTTTGGGATGTGATTTATGTCAAGTACTACCAGTAGCTCCAAAATCGACAAAAGCAGAGAATGTAAAAGCTAGCATGTCAATGTTATACTTCTGGCCTTAAATGAAAAAGATTCAACTAACAAGAAATATAACGTAAAAACAGATCCAGTATTTCAGTATCTTCTTGCTTCGTGTCAGCAACGAAGAAGAGCATCCAATAAAAGATGATTTGGTTTTTCCTGAACACTTGATTATCAATCCCAATGGTAATACCAGTACATTTAATAAGAGAAATATTTCTATCATTAGATTAAAACGCAATTTTGTGCAAATCACATGATAGAATTAAAAAGATATCTTAGCTAGCAGAAACGAATATGTTGATCAACTAAATAAAAAGGTTGATTGCAAAATTTTATACTAAAAACTAAATATTTTTTAATTTTTGACTCAGCAGAAAATGATTCCAAATAATTACTACCAAGAAGAATATTTAAATACTTTAATACCAAATGATCTTCTATCATACATGTTTGGTTGCCAAGTTTATTATTTTTTTACGTATGTTAGTGTCACCGTTTATATAATAGACTACGTTAAAATTGATCTTCCATTGTATAAAGGTCGATTTTGAAGAAAAATATGCGCGTCATGCTACTGAAAAACTTAGATACGCCGAATAGCTTATGTAACAGCACACATATGGTATATAGAAGTTTTGACAATAATGTCATACATGCAAAAATTATGATGATGGTCAGTGTGCTTCTAAATATATTCTTATCCCTGAATTCAATTTTCGTCTTCCGAAACTAAGGAATATCCTTTTAAATTTGTGTGAAAATAAATTTAGTATGTTTATGTTTTGCGAATATAATAAATAAAGCACAAGGACAAACATCCTAAATATTGGACTATATTTACCACAATATATTTTCTTGCACAAACAACTGCATATTTCACTTTCAAGAGAACAATAGTTCTGGTTAAAGCAGAGCAACCAAAGCATTAGGAGGAAACATATACAAAAATATATTGTACACTAATAAGTATTCGTTAAGATACCATCACATTAAATATTTTTAAACTATAATACATAATTATCCAACTAACATGATAAAATTGATCATTTGTGTAAGTTTTGATGATATCCTTTTATTTTAAATTCATGTATTATGCTAATGTAGTAATATTTTTTGGCATTTAGACGATTGTTGTATTATTATACATAAAATTTCTCTTATTAATTAAATTTTATTACTCTTTCATATAAATAAATGTTTAAATCATCACGTGCCATTATTAACGTGCAACACACGTTCATAAATACTAGTATATAAAAAAGCAAAATCAGCATCATTATTTTCCGTCTGAACACTTCTTTAAAATATTACTACTCTCAGTACCTAGTAAAAATAAAACGATTTAGTTAAAACATATTTGTGTGCAAGCTGGCCCTTAAATATTACGTACATGTGAGCCCTTTTGTTTTTTGAAATAGATAACAAGCATCCCTCATTGATTAATGCCTTTTTATATCCGAATACGCTCGAGCATGGTTTAATACTTTGTCATTACTCCAGAATCATCTGGCCAAAAGTTTCTACAGATGGTATATATAAATTCTTTTATGTGATATCAGAATGACATATGAAAAAGAAAATGAAAACTAAAGTAGATTTCAATGCAAACCCCAGGTTAGTATTCATTAACCAAGACGAGAAAGATGATTATGGTTTTAGGAAATCAGGAAGAAGCAAATGTAATTCAGAAGCTATTGTGATCAGATCCTTTATCAGTCATTCATCGAATATAAATAATTACAAGTGAGGAGACAGACAATTTAAAAAATAAAAAATTCAATATTAAACAATTGTATCGAAAATAATTATTAAATTTTAAATTTTACGTGAACACAAAATGCTTTATGCATAAAAATATCCTTTTTCCTTTTTATCAGAAAGAGATCATGCTACTTTAGGAAATAAAAAAAGAAGGTAATGTAATTTTCCGAACTATTTCCATTGGCCAGCTACATTCTCACTTTAACTGCAATGACTTTTTATTCCTAGGGATTGTAAGGAAGATGACTAATTAATTGTTTATACATCAAAACAAAAAGGAAGATTAATTTCCTAATTTTTCTTGTTGATCATACATCAAAATGATTAAGTCATAACCATGACAGTGAAATTGTCTTTAATACGTTTTTTTCGTACTTATGGCCATCTATAAATACTCCAAAATTTGAAGTAACTATTCTCTCCAATACAATTTCCCGACATTTCAAAATTTATAAACCCTTCTCCCTCCCATGTCCACTCTTTCCCTACTGAATTATACTGCAAACCAAGTTCTCAATGAAGTAGGCTGAGCATATATCGGGTATAACTGATAGTTCAAACAGATAAAGTATTATTGGGTAATTGATATCGGGTTATTGGGTAAATAGTTCGATAATGATTTAATGTTATTTGACTATTGGGTTATCGGTTTGGATCTCGATTTGTCCTATTTTATTAACGGTTTAACTAATAGCCCAATAAACTTTAATAAAATTATAATTTTTACCCACTAAGCATATAAAGCCACCTTATGACTTCATTCTCTTATTCTTTCAATTCTCTCGGTAGTTACTCTTCATCTTCAGACCTTAATCCTTATGATTATTAGTTTTAAGCTTAAAAAAATTAATTGTTCAAATTTTTAGTTTTTCTATTTGTTTCTTTTGTTGCACTCTTCTTTAGTATTTACAAGATTAGGATTCTATTATTTTCCTGTGAATTATACCCGACCGTAGTGAGATAGTTAGAAAAATTAGATCGTTAAATGTCTTATTCCTTACTCCTACTAATTTACAACATTGAAAATTGAGATCAATAATTGGGATTTTCAAATGTAAAGAAAGTTTTCTTTTCTAAAATTGAAATTTAATCCTTCTTTCCTTAAGAGCAAATATTCAATTCATTTCTCTTAACAGTGTGATCACGATTTCTATAATAAAAATATAAAAATTTTGGATATTTTTTATTCTTATCGGGTAAACCAATAACCGAGCCGAAAAGGATCGATAACCGACTAACCGATATCCGATAACCGGTATCTTATTGGTTCGGTTATCGGTTTAGCATATTTATAAACCGATAACCAATATGTCGAATCGATAACTGATAAATGGCCAAAAGTGCATGATTTTGAGTGTACTTTCATCTTATTTGTCGTGTGAGTTGCAGGAGATTACATGATTTTTGAAGTGAATTATACTTATTACGTATTTCATTTTTTGTAGGAATGAGCTTGGATAATAATGGATCAAAAGATATCAAATTACTGAAAAAAAGAGAAAAATGGAAGGATTGGGAGTTCATCTATTCTCGTGCGTGGCATGAAAATAGACGCGCAAAAGGAGAAAAGTGAAGGCACAAAATAGTAAAGTGAAGCAAAGGCACGGATCGCTTCGCGAAATGGAAGAATTTCAAAAGTTGAATCCGCGTCCAAGGGGGCGCGACGCGTGGAGGCAGACACGGATTCCAGCTTCTCCCATCCGAAGTTTGATTGAAAAGTTCCACCCCTCATCAAACCTAAGTGATATAAATACATCAAAGCACGACTTTTTAAGAGTTATACAACATCTTTGAAGGAAAGAACAAGAAAGGAGCAAGGCGGAAGATTTGGAAACAAGTTTTTATCCTTCTTCTTCCTTTTTCTGTTATTGGTGATGAATTCTTATAATGTAGTGGTGCAAACAATTATGAGTAGCTAAACTCTTTATTCTAAGGTTTGATGGAACCTCCTGGAGGATGAATTTTTGTTGCTTTTAATATAAGTTTGACATTGGATTTTCTCTACTTGTTCAACTACGTGATTGTTATGGTTGATTAAAGGGCCCTCAATTGACTATGCCTATTTAGTGTGTATTACTTGAAAAATGATACATATTTAGGTAGTTGTTGAACAACATCACTCTGAACGTATATGAGAAATCAATACAGAGGGTTTAAAGATGAGATTAGGAATAACGGAACTTTGGTGTGAACTTAGTGAGCAGTGAACTAATGCCAGCTAGCGTGGTTCGGAAGAATACGTCTAGTAAATTGTTATAGTTGCTCGGAAGAGAATTACGACACCTAAAGTGCTCACGATCGGTAGAGAATATCTACGCGAATTTACAAGAGACGTAGCGGGGAGGATTCTGGTAAGAGGGGAAATCGTAACCCTAGACCTTTCCAATCTTGTCTACAACATTTGCTTTGTTAAGTAATAAAATTATTTTAATTACATTGCTTTTAGTTAGTAAACAATCAACTCATTATTCAACATTTCTGGAAGTTAATTACTTGAATTTTTGCGAAACTAGCAGTTGTGATTAGTAGGTTAATTCCCGGTGGGTTTCGACTTCGGACTTGTAAACCAAATTATATTTGCAATGATCGCTTAGCCCTTTTTATAAGGCATGAATGGGCATGATCAGATTTTGGCACCATTGCTGGGAAATTAACGGTGTTATTCATTACAGCTAGAAGAATTGCTAAGATACTAAGTTTAGTCAATTTTCTTCATTTTAAATTCATTATATTGAAAGTCTAACGTTTGTTGTCGTGTGTGTTACAGGTGCATGCCCAGGAACTCTTCAAGAACTGTTGACTTGTTTGAAGCATTATTGGATCCTGAGAAAGCTCTGAAGGCATTTAATCGTGCAAACAACAAGAACAAACGACAACAAAACCTAACAAAACAGATCGAACTAGACATGGGGGACGTCATAGACGATCAAAACAACCAAAATAATAGGAATGACCCGAACAATCAGGGTGTGGCACCTCTTGTGCCAGATGCGGCCTTGTGTGATTGGGCACAACCCACCGCTGAAAATCTGGCAACCGCAATTGCAGTCCCTCAAATGCAAGTGGAGTTAGTTCAAATCACTAACAACATGCTACATCTGCTGCAGAATAAGGGACTGTCCTCCGGGTCTTACATTGAAGATCCATAGCAGTATCTCAAATTTTTTTTGTCAAATTATATCACTCAAAGGCAACCGAATGTGACCCCGGAAGCAATCAAACTGTTATTATTTCCATTTTTAGT
The DNA here is from genome assembly GCA_002018475.1 of Nicotiana obtusifolia. Lineage (NCBI taxonomy): Eukaryota > Viridiplantae > Streptophyta > Magnoliopsida > Solanales > Solanaceae > Nicotiana > Nicotiana obtusifolia. Next base: position 66,417 of record MCJB01049214.1, read on the forward strand.
GACTGGAGAAACTCATACTTGGCTTAATTCGCTCCCCATATAAACTCCATCACCACTTGGGAGGAATTAGTCAAGCAGTTGATGAGATATTGAGCTTCAGGCAGAAACCAACTGAAACACTACAGGAAACGTGGGAGAGGTTCAAAGGGATGTTGGTTAACTGTCTACATCATGGCATTCTAGATCAAATGTTGGGACAAGCGTTTTACATGGGATTGGTAGTTCTTGAAGGTCAACGTTGATGCTTCAGCAGGTGGAGCATTTTTGAGAAAATCATTTAGAGAGTGTAAGGTCCTGCTAGATAAAATGGCTCAAAACTCAAGATGGATGACAAGAGACACTACAATCATCCCTGTAGTTCACTTAGTAGCTTTGGACCCAAACAACTCCATAGCTGAGAATATGGCCACTATGATGACACAAATGAGTATCCTCACCAAGAAGATTGATGAATCAGGCTAGAAGCAGGTACACATAGTTGACACGACTAATGGGGGCTTATGTACACCATGCATTAACCAACTATATGTTTGCTCGCGGAGTGGTGAAAGTGGCAACCAGAACTATCAGGAGAATATGAACTATGTGGGCAACTATGGAGGCCAGAGGCAAGGTGGTTAGAATTGGGGGCAGCAGAATCAACAGTATAGACCAGCACAACAGCAGTACAATAACAATAACAATTCTGGAGCTATGCGACCACATGGTCAAGTCATGCCTTACCAAAGACAACAGGGATACAATAAGCAAAATCAATAGCTAGCTTATCAACAGCCTCAACAACAACATATAGTGAGACAAGATGATCGGTTGTCTGAAATTAAAGGAATGCTGCAACAACTGACTGGGTCCAATGGAAAAATGCAAGAGAAGGTTGAAGCATATGACTCAATGATAAAAGGAATTGAGATTCAATTAGGGAAGATATCTATGGCTCTGAATAATCGTCCCCAAAGGACGTTACCCGCGGACACACATGTCAATTCAAAAGAGCAAGGCCTGAAGCAATTTATGGAGGTGAGTCTAAGAAATCGTAAAGATCTTGATCTAGAGCAAGAAATTGCTCGTGAAAGCTTACCAACTGAGATACTTGTGCTAGTACCAATTGAGGTAGACGATTCAACATGGTTAATGGAGGTAACGGTACAGCATGCACATGACGAAACAAGCAAAAAAAAGAGGTTGCAAAGGAGACTGAGAAAGTGCAAGAGAAAGCATAAAAAAAGTGCCAAAGCAGGATCTAACTCAAGTCATAGGAACGAAGCGACCTCCAGCACCCTTCCCCCATAGGTTGGCTAAATATCAGCAGGATGAGCAATACAAAATATTCATGGAAATTTTGAAGCAAGTTCAGGTAAACATTCCTCTAATTGATTCCTTGAGGGAGATGCCCGGTTATGCATATATGATGAAGGACTTGATGTCTCGCAAGTTCGACTTTCAAGACTTGGCAACTATTACATTGACTCAGACCTGTAGTGTTGTTGTGACAAGACCTATAGCCGAGAAGCTATCCGACCCTAGAAGCTTCACAATTCCATGTATTATAGGTAGCTATGCATTCACCAAAGCATTGTGTGATTTGGCGGCGAGCATAAATTTGATGCCATTGGCTATCTATAAAAAGTTAGGCATTGGAAGAGCAAGGCCCACATCCATGTTACTATAGCTAGCTGGCCGAATGGTGAAAATCCCATCAGGTATAGTTGATGATGTACTTGTGCAAGTTGGAAAGTTTGTGTTTCCGGCAGATTTTGTCATTCTGGACTGCCAGGTTGATGAGGAGATTCCCATAATTTTGGGAAGGCCGTTCTTGGCCATAGGAAGAGCTCTGATTGATTGTGAAACTAGGGAGCTGAAAATGAGGCTAAATAATGAAGAAATAACATTTAATGTGCAAAAGTCTATGCGGCGATCCAATGAGTTTGCAAATTGCTCTTTGATAGAAGCTATGGATGTGATCATGGAGGAAGATGATGAGGCACTTAATGCAAAAAGACCCTCTAGCAACCTGCCTCATGAACTTAGAAGAGATAAATGGTGAGGACTTGGCGGAGTGGGTGTTGTCTCTTGAAGGCCAAGGGTACTGGAAAAGAGAGCTCGAATTCGAGTCTTTATATATAGAAGAAAGAAAGACCCCACAACTAAGCCATCGATTGAAGAGCCGCCACAGTTGGATCTGAAACCGTTACCATATCACCTCACGTATGCTTTTTTGGGACCTAACTCGACTTTAGCTGTTATTATCTCATCTAGTTTGTTAGATGTGCAGGTAGAACAACTTTTGCAGGTGTTAATAGAGTGCAAGACTGCAATTGGTTGGATTATTGCAGATATCAAGGGTATCAGCCCGACCTTCTGTATGCATAAGATTCTACTGGAAGATGGGCACAAACCTTCTAGAGAACATCAAAGAAGGTTGAACCCAACATGAAAGAAGTCGTGAAGAAGGAAGTGATCAGGTTAGATGCAGGAATCATTTTTCCCATCTCCGAGAGCAACTGGATTAGCCTAGTTCATTGTGTGCCAAAGAAAGGTGGAATGACTGTGGTGCAAAACGAGAACAACGAGTTGATCTCAACAAGAACAGTCACGGGATGAAAAACTTGTATGGACTATAGAAGATTGAATAAGGCCACCCGAAAAGACCATTTTCCCTTGTCGTTCATTGAACATATGTTAGATAGATTGGCAGGGAGGTACCGCTTTTGCTTCTTAGATGAATACTCGAGGTATAATCAGATCTCTATTGCATTGGAGGATAGAGAGAAAATATCATTCACCTGTCCATATGTCACGACCCGGATTTTCCACCCTCGGGAGTCGTGATGGCGCCTACTAGTGAAAGCTAGGCAAGCCAATTAACCGAATTATTTGCCTTATTTCCATTTTTAAATTCATTACAACTTAAAACCAACAACTAAATAACAACATAACTTAATGAGTAGAATAATAAAATTTCAGACTTTAAAATACCGCTAATAAAATCTCCTTAACGAAACTACCCAAGATTTGGTGTCACAGCTTCACAGACTGTCTAAGAGTACTACAAATAAGGTTCTGAAAGAAATAACAAAGTACTGTCTCTGGGACTACATAAAAGAAACAGGTAGAATAGATAGCGGGAGACACCAAGGCCTGCGAACTCCTGCAAGACTACCTCGGGTCGCCTGATAAGCAAGAAGCTGGAAGCTCACTACGGTCCGAAATCTGCAGCGCTGGGATTTGCACAAAAGAGTGTAGAGTGTAGTATCAGCACAACCGACCCCATGTGCTGGTAAGTGTCTGGCCTAACCGGCGAGGTAGTGACGAGGCTAGGACCAGATTCCAGATAGACCTGTGCAGTTATATATATATATATACATATATATACACACATCTACAGCAGAAAGATAGAAGTAATTAAACAATTAAAGCTGGGGAAGGGAAACATGCTTCGGGGTATCAGCTAAAATAGATCATCAAAGAATAATAAGAAAACTACAATTTAACTTCTAACACGAATAAAGTGAAATACAGGCAACTTTCACTTTCAGTTTCATCTTGTTGCAGGCGTGCAACCCGATCCCATTTCTCATATCTTGTGGTAGGCGTACCACCCGCTCCCATTTCATTATATCTTATGGTAGGCGTACCATCCACTCCCATTTCATCATATTTTGTGGTAGGCGTACCACCCCCTCCCATTTATATCATATTTTTGTGGTAGGCGTACCACCTGCTCCCATTTACAAGTCATCACAAAAATCACAAGAAATCCCGGCAAGGGAACAAAAGCAATATAGTAACTTCCCAGAAAGGGAACAATAATATCAAAGCAAACATCCCGGCAAGGGAGAATCAGCTATAACCAATCTTAACCCAACTTCTACTCAGCTCAACTAATGCCAATACTCAATTATAATTAAAATCCACGATAAATAAACTGAGTTCTTGCTCAACATCAAGAATCATCAATTAAGGCTTTCGTAGAATCATTTAAAAACACAACAACTATCCATTTAAGACTCACGGTCATGCTCGACACCAACGTATAGATACTCGTCACCATGCCTATACGTCGTACTCAACAAGAGGTAATTAACAAATAGGACACAACTCCTAATCGCTCAAGCTAAGGTTAGACCGGACACTTACCTCGCTTTGCAGCCAAATTCAAGATTCCAACAAACCTTCGCCTTGAAACTTTGTGTCCGAAGGCTTCAAATCTTAGTTAAGCTTTCCAATGTCGAAATATAAATTCCAGCAACTTTTGTATTTAATAATTTTGCCTTAGAATGTGATTTCACTTCAAATTCGAACAAAGCACAAGTTATTACGGACCAGATCTCAATCTCAACCACTCGACGTCAACTCAAACGACGAAACTCGATCTCCATTATGTTGCTTTGATAGATTAACTTTACACGCAACTGGATTTGGATAGAATATAGCCACTGTTTTTGTTCAAAAGAATACGAGGAAGATGAATAATTGTGAGACTTCAAGATCTCTTTCTTTTTGCTGTTTTCATATCTTTCATTTTCTTTTCCCTTTTTTTTTTTAAAAAAGAAAATATTCCT
>MCJB01049215.1:0-12008 GCA_002018475.1 Nicotiana obtusifolia
TCAATATAGCCGTTGGCAACGGCTATAATTTAAAGAGGAAGAAGCTGCCCAGATTTCCGGTCCGGTCCGGTCCGGTTCCGGTCCGGTCCGGTCCGGTCCGGCCCCCACAGTACCGGTTTCGTCCGGTTTTAAATCCCTGAGCCGTTTCGTGACCGGACCATTAGCCAGTCTTAGTGTAAATGAGCCATTTTTGTGATTTTCGATTTTATAAAACGATTAATTACTAACTTAATTCTAAAAATGCAATCTAAATCCTAAATGTAATGCATGATGATGATTTTTTGTAGTATTTTGCATGAATTGATTAATTAACAAATGAGTAATTAAACCTAATAACACCCTAAAATGACTAATAATTAATTAAGAATTACTTAGTAATTTTTTTATAAAAGTATTTCGGGTACGGTAAAAATCACGTGCTCACAATAGGGTGATCACCCCATTCCTTTAGCGAGATAATTTAATTTATCCATACTGTGGTATGGGTGATATAAGTTTGGACTTTGTCCAAAAAAGGTTTAAATAGACAAGAATGAGTGTCGAACATCTTTTTTGCTACTACTAGAGGGTTAGAATCCCGAAGATGTGGCTCGGTTTGGAAGAGTGAGTAAGTCATCTCGTTCTTAACATACTGAGGTTCCTCCGAATAAGGAACCGCTGAAGAAATTGGCTGAGGCACAGGTGAAGAAAGTGCCTGTTTAGGTGCAGAAGGACCGTGCTTTGTATAGTGGGGCTTTTGGCCACCACTTGCCTTTTAGTGGATTTTTCACCACCACTTCTTTCTTTGTGGTGCTTGTAGCATCCACGGTCGAAGTTGAAGGCGTGGTGCTTTTTGCAACCACAGCTGAGGTTGAAGCTGAAGAAGACCTGGCGGAAGATATGGCGGCTGCTTCAAGGAGTTGCGCCATTGACTTTTCCACTTCCTCTTGGTTGAGATGAGTCATGGGTGCTTTTGAAGTAAGGCGCATGAGTTGTATCTATTTCTCAAAATCTTTTACCGTCCACTGCGAAGCTTGCGGCTGTGCAAATTGAATATCATTTTCAGAAGATGGTTCTTCTTCGGCGATATTTGCCCATCTTCGAGGTTGGGCAATTGAAATTGGTTTGGCCGGAATCGGCTGTGATGTGACCATCATTGGGGTGACTTTCATGGCATAGTCTGCAAGCGATCTACATTTTGGCTGGCTTGGTACAGCTTCTGTTGTTTGCTGCTTTTTAGCAACTACTGCTTTTTCTTTTGTTGTTGGACAACTGTTGAAATTGATGTATTTTTAGGCTATTGTGTGACAGCCTGTTGTTGTTGCATCTCCTCCGGGTCTGGTAAGGCTAACCGCGGGGCCTTTGGTTTTTTAGGCATGTTATCTGCCTTGAAGGAGTTCACGGGTTAGGAAATCAAGTATGGAATTTGAGCTTCCCTTTATATATTCAATATCAAAATCAAAAATTGATAAAATAGCTTGCCATCTGGTGAAAATATGTTTTGAAGCAATATTTTGCACATCCTTCTGAAGAACAGATTTAGCTGTTTTACAGTCAATGGAAGCAAAAACTTTTGATTTAATCAGTCTGATTGAAATTTTGATATGCACAAAACGATAGCCAAAATTTCTTTCTTAATTGTAGGATAATTCTGTTGAGAATTATTCCAATGTTTAGAAGTATAAGCAATGATACTTTCTTTATTATTACTAAGTTGTTTCAAAATTCCAGCATACCCTAAATCTGATGCATCTGTTTCTACTATTTTAAAAGCAGATGGATCGAAGAGACTCTTGACTTTCAACCTAAGTTGTTTGATTGTGTTGGTGTGGGCATCCGTCCTAGGAACTGGAGGCTTTTTCAACCTGCCATGGAGGGGTTTAAGCAGGATGCTTAATCCCGGAATAAAATCAGAAATGTAGTTGACACAACCAAGGAATCGTTGAAGCTGTGTCTTGTCCAGAATTTGATCTGGGAATTTGTCAGAAAACTGGAGGGATCGCTGGATAGGAGTAATAGTCCCTTGTTGGATGTTATGGCGAAGGTACGGTTTGCAAAGTTGGATGAAAGGAATACCTAGGATTATTGCAAGGTTTTTTGCTAGTAAAAATGGAGTCTGGATGTATCAGTTCCGGTTGTCTGGAGAGGTTGTGACCTTTACAGAAGGAAGCTTGTAAGTTATTTTAAGTTTTTCACCATTGGCGGCCCTTAGGCGTTCTTTGGTTTTTACGAAAAACTTATTTGGAATGACACCTTCTTAGATACAGCTTATGTCTGCACCAGTGTCAAATAAAACTATGCCAATCCAAACAAAGGACTCACCGATGATGAGAATGATCCTAACATGATACTTCTGAATCCTAATCGAGGAGAGGTGTCCTAAGAAGGATTCTATTTCATCATCGTCTTAGTCAGAGGTTGCAACAACCTGTACAGCCTCTTTGAGCTTTTGTGGTTCATTAGATAATTGTTGGAGGACAAGCATGTCTAGTTCTTGTCCGGCTTTTATTTCCCTAATCTCTTCCTTTAGGTGTGCTATCTCATATTGAAGGTCTGAAATGATCACTTTTGCTACCTTAGGGCTATCAGAGGGAAATCTCTTAAGAATATCAGCAATGTTGTAGGTATTGGCTACCTGGGGGTGATTTTGAAAGTTGAAGACGAGGATGTTGAAGGCTTATTAAGGACTGTCTTAAGTTTTCCTAAATAGTCCTTTTTAGGTTCTGGATCTTGAAGATCACCAATCACTTCAAGAAGAAGATCTTGTTCTTTCGTGAGAACATTAATCTGAGGGAGGTCGTCCTGGTCAGACCCTTGTGAGGATGAGGAAGATGAATCTAGATCATCTTCGAGTATATTGTTAAATTGCTCATCACCGAACATTTCATTATCTGTAATATCCGAAGAATCGCTTAATTCAACAAGCAATTTCTCTATTTTGTTTAGAGTGGGTTCATCAAGTTGTAGGCTCTTGATTTTTTGAGAGACTTTGCAAACTTGGCAATGTGCCCTGGCTTTCCACACTTGAAACATTTGCCAGTGGAAGTAGAAGTTTTTCCCTTTTTATGAAAAGATTTAGAAGACTTATACTTTGTATAGGAAGGTTTCCTTTTCCTATTGAAATTGTATTTTCTAATTTTGGACGAATCGGTTTTAGGATTCTTCTTCCTATGAGGTTTACTGCCGCACGAAAGAAGGCCGAATTGTTCGCAGAAACTCCCTAAGTCTCTACGTCTTTGTGCACTATCCTTGGCAAGTTGCCTAAGCATTTTATCTTGTCTGAAGATTTTGAGAGCAACTTGTTGAATCTGGCTAACTATCTGGCCGTAGATGATTTGATCATAGAGAACAATATCACCGGAATATTGACTCTGAAATTCTTCCTTGACTAAATCTCTAAGGGACTTAGGCAAGCCATCTAGGAATTTTTCTTTCCAATAAGGGAGGTTCCCATCTGGTCTTTCATAGATTCTGGTGAGGAATGAATCCTTATACCACCTAAAGTCTGAAAGAGTTTTGCACTTAAGGTTGTTAAGTATTTCAGAGGATTTTTCTCTAAAAATATCTGGACAACCTATAAATATTTGATTACTAAGTACTTGCTAATTATCAATAGTACTAAGTACTTGCTAATTAAATAATAAAAGTAAAAAGGATCAAACAATTTATTTGATTACTATATGACGTGTATCCTTTAATTTTGTATATATTGTGTTATATTTCAGCACACTATATTAAATAATAAAATATAACTAATATTTATTAAGTTAATATGATATTTTAGATCATAATTTTATAAGATTAATATTCTATCAAATTGTCCGCGCATCGTGCGGGTTCTAATACTGGTAAAAAATTAAAGGAGAACTAAACACAAATTTACGAATTTATTTGTTTTATTTTCTTATTGCAATATTTCTATTTTGTTTCTATGTCAAAAAAAAAATACAGTTAAATACAAAAGTAATTTTCTAATAACAGTCTCAAAATCAAGTCACCTATAATTGAAAATATTTTCAGAGATATACAAAATAAATTAAAGGGAATCTTACAGAAATGTCCCAAATAAGTTTCAACTTACCAACCTCTAGTCATTAATCATAAACTTACCAAAACTAGTTAAGCACATATAAAAATTAAAAATCTAAATAAATAATATTCTTACTCTCCAAGAATTACACACGAAGATCTCCTTCCGGATTTTTAAGCGTGATCAACAACATTAGATGGAAGACGAAAAGAAAATTTCATGGACGAGATAACAAATAAGGTGATGAAATACAATAATATTATATATATATATATATATATATATATATATATATATATATATAAGATTTCAAAAATCTAAGCAAAAACGGACATTTTTCAATGGGTATAGTTGAAATTTATTGAAAACGTATAGATGAGTCAATATACAAAAGTTGAGGAAGATTGGAGGTGATTTAGACTGATTTGGTATCAAAATTCGTAGTTAAAATCGAGTATAAAAAATTCTTCTGCGACATATGTATCAAACATGTACCACGCATGTATCTCACACACATGTATACATGGATATACTGGTGCTATACATTTGATACAGACAAGATATATATGTGATACACAAATGATACACAGTGTGATACACATATCATTTTTTTCATGTTTATATTCTACTTCGAATTTTCAATCCAAACTACCTCAACACTCCATTAAATCATCACATAACTGAGATTCAAACTCCTTAAGATGTACTCAATCTATTCTAATAAATCTCACTCAAAAAAGCAAAAATTTGACCTCTTTTGGCTACTATTAGTAATATATTATGAATTGACCAATTTTTATGATAAGCTACTTATAAATGGACATAGCTGGTAGTTTCCCTAAATTGAATCGTCATGTGAGATAAACTACGAATGCTAACAAGGCCGATTTGCGCTAACTGGGCTGACCCTATTTTGTTGGAGGCCCAGTTAAAGATATTGTCCTTAATTTCTTGATTTTTTTTATAACAATAATTGATGCCTTATTTTTGCCATTTGTGTCGTAAAAATTAAGTATTAGTTTTATGTTATAAATAGAATTGTATTTGAGGTGAATTTCTATATTTTTTAGAGATTTTAGGGTTTGTTACTTTGCGGCTAAGTCACTTTTTTTCTATAAATAGAGGGGTTCTATTCCATTGTAAATGATCCCAAATCAATAAGAATTCTCTCTCTTTCTTTGTAATATTGTTCTACTTTTATTGTTTCATAACACGTTATCAGCACGAGACTTTAACCAATTGAGTAGAGGCATATGCTTTGGTCACTAGGCTCTGGGATACGTGCATGGTGCTCGACATGTATATAATATTGAGCATAATGATTGTTAACTGTTCCATGAACTTCCTTCAGGAATAAATTATGGATTGAATGTAAGTATTTTACCTTATTTTCTCTTCTAAAATCTTGAAATTATATTATTTGATTTTAAACACAAGCAAAGACAACAAAGTTTGATTATAACTCCAATAGAGTTCGTAAGAATTTATAATCACTCGAAATGGTAAAATTTCTCCGTCTTGCCATGATCAAATTCATGTATGATCGTGGGCACAAAAAGTGAAAACTCATTATATTTGCTTCATTCTCATTCCCTTAAGAGAATGTGGTGACAATATATAATAAGTCTAAAAGAATACAAAATTATTACCGTGAAGGTATCAATGGATGTGGATGTGGCAATAGACGAAATTATAATCGTCATCATTATGGTAATGATAATAATAAGAATTCTCAAAATAATCCTTCACTCTGTGAAAGTAACGTTTGTCATCGATTTGACATGAGATTTTGTAAAGCACATACAGATAATTATGGTCTATTCATGATGCGAATGTGATAACATGTGATTTATGAATACATATTCATTCTTGGAAGAATATGAACGTGCTAATGGTAGTAAATATACCACACTCACCTCTAGAAGGAGGTTTGAGATGAAATAAGAAAATAGTTTCATTATTACGGCATGAATGTCATTGATCACGTACCTATTGTGATTATCCAATATATTATGGCAATGTGATTATTACAGGGTAAAAGTATGGAAGCAACATATCTTGCCTATAATGATTTGACCATGACCATAATGGTATAACTTTCTCCTTGAAAGGGATATTCACCGTATGGATGTTGATGAATATGTGGTAGTACAAAATTAATTGAAAACTATGAAAGAGCCAACTATACTATTTTGGAGAAATAAAATTGATTATCAATAAGGTATTGTGCCATAGTAAGTCTTAAAGAAACTTATTTAGTTTCTAAAGCATTTACGAAAGTGGTTGGTTATATTGAGATTGTAAATCAAGGAAAAATTTAATATCTTATATTACTACATCTTATAGCGGGATAATATGTATGTGAAAAATTACCCACTTTATTCTCCAGTTTGTACTACACAAATAAAAGTATGCAATAATAAAGTATTAAGTTTATTGATATAAAAACCTATATCATAATAAACTTGGAGTTTATTGATAATTGCACACGTCATGGTGTAAACCTAATATCAAAGTTGATAATTTATCCAGTCGACATAATTGGTTTAGCCATGTTAATTTAAGTATGATGTGCAAAATAAAAGAGAATTCATATGGGTAAATATTAATGAACTAGAAAGTTATTTATGAATTCTCTTATGTAGCTTGTTCTCCCATTAGTTAATATACCAACTAAATTTGGGATTGAATCTCATGAATGCTGGAAACATCAAAGGTGAATATGGGCCCATCCACCTGCCATGTATACCACATAAGATGTATCTATGAGATAATTACATGTGCGATTATTATTAACTCGCAACCCGGTATTTGCGAGGTAACTTGCTCAATAATTTAGTTTGGAGCATAATTTTCATATTTTCTATTCAAGACAATTCATCTTGATAAGTTGGTTTATATCACATTTGGTTTAGCAAAATGATATATTGAGTGCCTCCACTTGATAGCTAAACTATTGCTTATGAGAAGAAAGTTATCTATATCAGTTCGACATACGTTATATACGAAAGTATATTACATTTTCCCCTCACAGTTGGTTTAGGGTCAGGAACCAAATAATTTTATTTTATTATTATTGATGTACAGTGTATATTTTGATTAACAACATAATGCACAAAATTGGGTTCCCAAAGTTGATAAAGAAGATGAGCAAATGATCAAAATGATCATAATAAGGAGGCAAGTGATCTAGAAGATCACATGACATAACACTTCATAAAATTTCAGGAGAGGTTCAGGTACCTAAAATATGAATGAAGAGATCTCTATGTTATATCTTTATGAAAAAATATTGGAATCGATATAAAATGTTCGTCGATGACATCTATCATAGCGCTAAATATAGACGAGGATCTTAAGTCTGTCAAATACAAACACAAAAATATTTGCCAAATGGAAGAGACACATTCAGATATAATTGATTTCATATGAATGACATATAGTTTTGGACATGTAGTTCAAACACTCTAAAGTATAAAGTCAATGGTGTGTGCAATCACCTTTATCTATCTTATATGTCTAGCATGACATGAAAACTTGATATGCATCTAAAGTCCATTCATATGGCTTATATATGACTTAACTTATATGACAATTATTGAAGGATTTAAATTGCTTAAACCATATAGAATTCTTGATCCTGAAGTACCACATCCTAAGTGCAATTTGTGCACATATGTATCTTGCTATAACTATAAGCATGATAATATGATAGAGAGAATCTCTATGGAGATATTGAAAAGGCCATTCACGCCATTTTATGAAGACATTTCATATATGTCAAGAACGATAATTTGAAGGTGCAACAAATTTTTTCAAGTTAATATGGCTGATTTGTTTATCAAATCTTTACCAACGATCTTTTGAAGATGGCGCACACGATTGGAATATATTTGAAGGCCCAAAGGTGTGAATTGATTGTCTCGTCAGGGAGAGTTAATACGCATTGTACTCTTTTTCTCTTACAAGGTTTTGTCCCACTGAATTTTCCTTGTAAATTTTTAACGAGGCAACCAAAAGGCATTATTAGATATGTGTACTCTATTTCTTTCACTACAATTTTTTCCCACTGAGATTTTATTTTAGTTAAGGTTTTAACGAGGCACATTATCTATTGAATAGACACTCAAGGGGGAATGTTATAAATAGAATTGTATTTAAGGTGAATGTCTATATTTTAGAGAGATTTTAGGGTTTGTTACTTTGTGGCTAAGTCACTTTTCCCCCCGTAAATAGAGAGATTCTATTCTATTGTAAATAATATTATATCAATAAGAATTCTCTCTCTTTCTTTACAATATTGTTCTCCTTTTATTGTTGCATAACATTTTCAGTATTATTTTGACATTTGATTTGATTAACCTAAATATCTCTAGTGTCTACGTGCTTCTAAGTTTATCTAGCATATTTTCAGACTTATAAATCAATGAGACTAGTGCACTTGAAATTATAAACAGGAATATTATGCATACTAATATTATTAATGACTCCAGCGCATCTATCCAGCAATAGTGGCAGATCTCTTAGCAAAGGAAGGAACCAGGAAATAGTTATATAATCATATTATTTATCCAGCAGTTTCTCAAATTTTTTGGTATATCTGAAAATAAATTGCTTAAAATAAGCTACATGGCTTGAATCTGCCAGTGGAAGAGATTCTATTTCCTTGAGCGGCACATCCCAGATTATCGAAGATGCTTCATGTCCGTGGCCTTCGTTTGTCAAAAAATTTCCCTCCGAATAGGGAAAATTACGCAACACATCAAATATATAAATTATATTTATCTTTTATATTTATACTTTCAGCAAATTTATTATTCATGACTATGTTTGAATCTTATAGCATATTTATGAAATGAGAGATCAATTGTTTTAAACTCAAATAAAAGACAAGCTTTTGTAGCTCAGTTGGTTAGAGCGCCCACTTAGTAAGCGGAGCTCTTGAATTTGACTCTCAATTAGGTTATCTTATTTTTCTGTATTTCGCCTTGAGCGCAATAAATACAGTCGAATACATGTTGTATTCTTTGTATATACATTCGTGTATAGTGGATATAGGTTATATCATTTGTATACACCCTTATATTTCGCCTTAGCTGTTTTGTTGTGCGAACGAATACAATGCATTAACGAATATAGTTGATATAGGCTGTATTCGTTGCACAAACGAATACAGTTGACGGACTGTATTTACCGTGTGTTTAAATACAAATAATGCAAGCTAATAATAATTAAACAATAACTATGAATAATAATCAGACGAACTATAATTACTAGACTTTAACTATAATATTTTATGAAAATTTCTCCGTACAGTAAATCTTGTTGATTTCCAATAAATACTTGCAATCCTCAATAATAGCCATAAGAGGGTGACACTGCACGTCTTTCTCTCTTGAGAGCTTGACAGCGATTAAACAGTCTGTTTCCACTTCAAATTCTTATATTTTAGTTCCTTCGCAAATTCTTATTTAAGGCCTCGTGGACGGCTAGGCATTATGAAGTGCGACTTAAATTGAGATATCACGTGCATTTCAAACTCCTGCGCCACCTTGTTTGTTTCCCTTCCTATCACAAGAATCCAATATTTTTTATTCAAATTCTGTATATATACTAAATAATTCACTAAATATTTATAAATATTTAATAATTAATTCAACTGTTATTGTATATTGACTTAAAATCGTTATATTAACTCAAAATTTTAAATTTTGATCCGACCCTACCCGACTTTATTGCTGAGGGGTCGTTCGGTAGGCTGTACTAAGTAAAATAATCCCTGTATAGAAATTTAATCCGTCCAATACAATGTTTGGTTGCTCAATTCAATTTATGCATACCTAATACATGGATTACTTATACCTCATAGGAGGGCTTAGCTAATACCAAGGAAACCAAGGGATTATTAATCCTTGCGTTAACTATATCCGGATAAGACCCTAAAATTACTAAACCGCCCCTCAAACTCTTTTCCTAAGTTTCTTATATATAGAAAGAAGAATATTCAAGGGTATAATTGTAAAAAAGAATTTATACAGTTTTAAACCAAATACAAGCTTAGATTATACATTGCATAGCTAATTTTTAATACAATGAACCAAATACTTGATAAAAAATAATCCTAACACTATAATTACTGCATTACTAATATCTATATTACTAATTCCTGCATTACTTGTGTTCGTACCAAATTACACCTGAATGTTATAGTCGTTCCTCGTAGGACGGTGGGAGACTAGAAGAAAATCCCCGGCCACCAGTTGTAATTATTGATTTTTAAGTTATTGGCATCATTATCACTCGTGACCCACGAGCCTTCTGTAATGCATGTAGAAGGAACGAAAGCTCATTTTCATAATCTAAATAAGAAATTTGAAAAAAAAACAGGACCATTTGGATTTTGACCTTTCAATTATTGACAAGATTCCATTCTAGTTCTAGGAATATTAGATAATGAACATATTTGGTTATAGGTTTATGCAATTTTGAAATGTAACTTTCTATTATCATAAAAGAGACACAACACACAAATTTATAATGAAAGACATTAAATTTGTCAAACTATGTTCGTAGAAGAACCAAAAGTTTAGAATTTCATTAAGTGAAGAATTAGTGGGTGAGTGATTTTTCACGTGAGAGATTTGAGATCGATTCCTCTCACTAACAGTTTCCTCAGTCAGAGCTCGTTACACCGGACGTGTTTAGTACGATTTACATTTCCTGTGTGGTTTGCGAGCTATTGCATAGTAAATAAATTATCCAGCGCGAGCTGCTGATTTACCCTGTGTGATGTGCGAGCTATTACATTTCTTGTGTGATTTGCGAGCAATAGAGCTATTGCGAGCTGCGAATTTCTTTAGAATTTTTATTAAAAAAAAAAACTATTAATATACTCCGTGCAAGGATTTTATATGAAGTAAGTGAAAAGAAGTTAAGTAATAACAACCGATGATGTCAGCATATCATATACTCGTTTGAAATGGTCCAGAAACGTTGTCCAACTTCATGCAATCTCATATATGTTTTACTCTTAAAAATATGTTTTACAATAAGAAATTACGTTTTTATATGTATGCGTAATTTTCTGAAAGTTAAACTAAAAGGTTGTATTTTTAACTCTCTTGAAATTTACTAGGTTATTAACCAAAGAGTTCTTTCTTTATCAATTATTTTTTTTAGTTGAGGGAACATGTAATATGTTACCAAGTGATTTTCTTAAAGACTAATATAGAAGAAAAATCTGTCTTTTAGGGGTCGTTTGGTAGGCTGTACTAAGTAAAATAATAAATATTTGGTTGCTCAATTCAATTTATGCATACATAATACATGGATTACCTATATCTCGTAGGAGGGCTTAGCTAATACCAAGAAAATCACTGCATTAACTATACCTGGATAAGATCCTAAAATTACTAAACCGCCCCTCAAACCCTTTTCCTAAATTTCTTTATATAAAGAAAGAAGAATATTTAAGGGTATAATTGTAAAGAAAATTTTGTACACTTTTAAACCAAACAGAAGCTAATTTTTAATACAATGAATCAAACACTTGATAAAAAATAATCTCATCACTACAATCCCTGCATTACTAATACCTGCATTACTAATCCCTACATTATTAATCCCTACATTACTTATTTTCGTACCAAACGACCCCTTAGTTTCTTAAAATAATCCGAATAGTTTAATCTTTTCCATACACTAAAAGATTATAAACAGAATAAAATCTCTCGTTAGCTATTTCTAAATCATGGCTAGCAATAAATACAGAGTGGCTGAAAAAGTAATACAGAAGACGACAACAAAGAGCACTGGAAAAAATAGTTTCAATATGAACAACTGGCAATCGTAAATCCACTCGTTGAATAACTCATTTACACATGCTGAATAATTTAGTTTAGAGTCTGCATCTTTTCATTAAACTATACTCCATATATATATATATATATATATATATATATATATATATATATATATATATATATATATATATATATAT
>MCJB01049215.1:12178-47109 GCA_002018475.1 Nicotiana obtusifolia
TATATATATATATATATATATATTCTAACTTTTGTTTCTCTTGTTTGTGGGAAAAAAAAGGTCGTCAAATGAGTAAAGGACAAAAGAGAGGCAGCTCGGACCAGAAAGGAGACAGAGTTTATAATTCCTAAAATATTTCCTTTCTTTTGTTTGGGTTGTATAAAAAACAATATGAAAAAGGGCATGATATATACCTTTACTATTAGAAATTGTTTAGAATTATTCCTTGTAATATTACTGGATCAGAAGAATCCTTACCGTTTTACTATCTAAACAGATGTACCTTTGATTTGACGGATTGGACACGTGACTTCCATTCAAGACTTTTGATTCGTTTGATCTTAGAATAGACCCGATCAACCCCACAACCCGCTATTTGATCAGAAAAACCCCTATCATCTTACTATCCAAACACATATTATCGCTTTCCTCATTAATTTGTCTTATTAAACATATCATTGTACGATAATAAACAGTTTTAACTAATTCTAATTGCATGAAATAAATTCATATGCACTCTATTAATAGATTGTCGTTCGAAAACAACTTGAGACTATTTATTAAGAGTTGATGAATCTCGAACTATTCCACCATATTTCTTAGTGACGAAAGGTAGAATTATCAATTACACTTCATTTTCTCTTCCAACTTTTCCTTCTTATTATTGCCATTTCATTTCTCTTTCGTTTCCTCAACTTCTAAACAAATTGAAAAGTAAGATGACAGAGACTGTTTAGCCGAAGGAATAATAGATAAATGGGCTTCAATAATATTATGAAAATTTTACCTCCTGTAGCAAACTATTACACTCTATTTATTATAAATCAAAATAATTTTAAAATATTATTATTTATAATTATTTTTTTATTTTATAGCAAAATAAGTATTTATTTTATACCCTACTATTGAGGCGTGAAATTCGTCAGTTATGTTCTTTCTCTCTTTATCAGCAAGATTCTCAATCATATCTCTTCTTCCTCAAATCTCTCTCCCTTTTCTATCAAGACAGTTGTTGTAGCAGCCAATTTTGGGGAGATAGTAGACTTTCTGAAGCGAAGAGAATAGATCTAAAGCGAAGATGAAGTAGGCGAACAGATCTAGCCGTGGCTACGAATTAAGCTTTTGGAAATTTGAAGTAGAGTCGCTGGAGAAGGTTTGAGGATCGGGTTTTTGTTCGTCTCCTTTTTTAGTTTTAATACAATGTATACAGTATTTTGTTTGGTCAGAAAACGCCATCTCCGCTGAATTTTCTTATCTTCTTTGCTATTGAGTCACATATAATGATAGAAATACATTCTATTCTGCACAAATACACTCAAATACATTGTATTTTTGTATAAATACATTATATTTTCACCTGTATTTATGTATTCTGAAGGTCTGCATTTTCTAATACAACAGTATGACTGTTTTGTGTTTTTTTTTGTTTGAATACAGTCAATTTGAATACGGTAAATTGAATATAACGTATAATAGTGAATAATGAATATTGGTGAATTGAATACGATGTATACAATCGAATTGAATAGAACGATATACACTCCCTTTCTTTATTTTTTTTTTATTTGAATACAACTGAATTCAATATAGTGAAATTGAATACAATTCAATATTGCTCTTTCCATTGTTAAACACTCATAATCATTTTTTTGGGTGAATTACCTCACTGAATTTATAAATACATTTGTGCGAATACATGAAATACATAATTAAACAGCTGGAATCCCTGTTATTTTGGCGGAGTACCTCACTATATTTATAAATACAGTCATGCAAATACATAGAATACAAAATTAAATAGTTGTAATCCCTATTTTGTAGGTGGATTATCTCACTGTATTTATAAATACAACCACACGAATAGATGTAACACAGCACAGTAGCAACGAAATTTAGTAGAATTGATTTTGTTGAGTTAAATTATGAGTGAAACACGCTGGTTGATCCTCTTTTCGTTATTAAACAGCTTGACTCCCTACTTATTAGGCGAATTCCGCGACTGCATTCGTGAATGCAGTAGCGCGAATTAGGGGTGTACAAAGAAAATCGATAATCTGAGTCAAACCGGAAAAAAAAAAAAAAAAAAAAAAAAAACAAAAAACAAAAAACAAAAAACAAAAAAAAAATGATGTGGTTTGGTTTGATTTGGTTTGGTATTGGAAAATAAAACCCAACCATAATTGGTTTGGTTTGGTTTTAACTAAAAAAATGCCAAACCGAAACTAAACCAACCCGATAGTACGTTTATATTTATATGTAACGTAATTTATAAATATTTCTTAAAATTTTTAGCAATTTTATTTTTTAATGTATTATTTCAAGTTTATACTTAACATTCTTGAATGGTAAATAAATTTGATAGCTTATAAATGTAGTAACTCAAACAAAGTTCAAATCAATACTAATGCTAACAAAAGAAATTCAATTCAATACTAGGAATGACGATATTGTTGGATAGTTATTTTAGTTTTACATTGGTTTATAATGAAAATGCATAACTTAGTTTATCTTTTTCTGTAGTGTTTAGTTATGTAATTAATATTAATACTTATTAGCTATACTTATTCTAGCATGACCTATATAGTATTTTTAAATTATGTTAATTTTCATTATGGCTTATTAATTAGCAATATTTATTTTATATAATTTTATTATTTTATCTTTGTTATTGAATATTATAGTATAATGCTATGACTTATCTCATATTATTGTGTTAGTTTCTTGAAAAACACATTATATAGTTATTTTTTACTAGGATTTAAGAAATACTTGGAGCGCAAGTTACATATTTTATGCTATAAAGACTTTACTGGAAAAAAATCCGAAAACCCGAGAAAAATCGAGATTGAAAAATCCGACTTTGTTGGTTTAGTTTGGTTTATAAATTTAAAAATCCTATACCATTGGTTTGGTTTGATAATTGAAAATTTTGAACCAACCCGACCTATATACACCCCTAGCACGAATACAACGAGTACAGTCCAATAACAACAAAATATTAATTATAAAAAATAATTATATATATATGATAGCTATAGAAAATTAATAACCACTAAACTACAGCTGTTTCCGAAAATTTCCCTTGCAAAATTTGCACGTAACAGTCAGAATAAAGCTGTTAAGAGATTGAAATATTGCTAGTTTTTTTTTAATGGGAATATATGATAATATCTAAAAGAGTGGTTACTAAAAGGTCCCAATTTCGAGCTCATGTACAAAGCAGTGAAGACAGAATCGTCAAATTACTCTATAAGGAATTAAAGTGCCATTTGTAAATTATTTTGCTTATATCGTTATTGTAAAATATTAGTGTATTTGGTACGATTAAAGTTATTTTTATGAAAAATAATTTCCAATGTTAGAGTAGTGAGTGAAGAATATTTTTTGAATTGTGTTTTGATAAGGATTTTCATCACTATACGTATCAATTGGCGTAATTATAAAATTAAAAATGAAGAAACTTATAGCAAAAAATAACTTCCACCATAAATAAATGAAGTCATTTTTCTCTTTTGATGAAAAATTCCTGGAAAATAATTTATGGTAATTAAATACCAAATAATGACTTTTCATAAAAAAAAATTCCATCGCACCAAATATATATATTAAAAAATACTACTAGAAAATTTTTGTGAATTTTTTTTTTTAAGAAAATCTATACACCGTATATTCAATTGACTCTCTCATTAAGCAGTGGAAAAAATCCTAATCCATCACAAGTTTAGTTAATTACCTACTATAAAAAGGAAGAGAAACAGGCGGTCCACTCAATTAGTTCAAGTAGCACCACAGAAAAATGGATGAAATACAATAAGATCGTGCCAAACTTGGCGTCAAGTCATTAACTGCCAAACTTTCGCATTCCGTTACAAGGGGAAACTCGGCTTCTTTCGTCAAACAATGCGGGCTATTAAGAGGTCATTTGATATGTTGTATTAAGTAAAATAATTTTTGTATAAAAATTTAATTTGTTTAATATAATATTTGGTTGCTCAATTCAATTTATGCATACTTAATACATGGATTACTTATACCTCATAGGAGGGCTTAGCTAATACCAAGAAAACCAAGGGATTACTTATACCGGGTTTAACTATATCTGAATAAGACCCTAATACAATGAACCAAACACTTAATAAAAAATAATCTCAACACTACAATCTCTGCATTATTAATACCTGCATTACTTGTGTTCGTACCAAACGACCCCTAAATAGGTAAATAATTATAGGTATCTTTTCAAGGAACAGTCTAATAATGTTATGAAAGTACAACCCATTGTAATTATTGTGACCTGAGTTCATTTCACAAACAATACCAAATAAGAAAATCACAAGTAAGCTTTTAACTCACGAATTGTAATGAAAGAATAAAGAAGAATATTGCAAAGAAAGAGAGAATTTTTATTTGATTTGGGATGAGTTATAATGAAATAAAACACTTTTATTTAGAGGAAAAAAGTGACTTAGTCACCAAGTAACAAACCCTAAGATCTCTCTAAAATATAGACATTCACCTTAAATATAATTCTATTTATAACACTCCCCCTTGAATGTCTATTCAACAGATAACGTGCCTCGTTAAAACCTTAGCTAAAATAAAACCCAATGGAAAAAAATTCTATTGAACAAAAAAGAGTACACATGTTTAAAAATACACCTTTTGGGTTGTCTCGTTAAAAACCTTGCAAGGAAAACCTAGTGGGATAAAACCTTGTAAGGGAAAAAAAGTACAACGCGTATTAACTCCCCCTGATGAGAGCATAAATTCACATCCTTGAGCCTTCACATCTCAATCTTGTACACTAGTTTCTTGTAGGTTGACGTTGGTAGAGATTTTGTGAACAGATCAGCCATATTATCACTTGAATAAATCTGTTGCACATTGATATCACCATTCTTTTGAAGATCATATGGGAAAAATAACATTGGTGAAATGTGCTTTGTCCTATCTCCTTTTATGAATCCCCCCTTCAATTGGACTATGCATGTTGCATTGTCTTCATACAAAATCATGGGTAGTTTGTCACACTTCAAACCACATGTGTCTCGACTTCGAGACCTCAACCACACACATTCTCGCCTTGCTTCATGAATACCAATTATCTTAGCATGATTAGATGAAGTAGCTACGATTTACTGCTTAGTCGATCACCAAGATGTGGCAGTGCCTCCACATATAAACACATAGCCTGTTTGAGATCGAGCCTTGTGTGGGTCAGATAAATACTTAGCATCAGCATAACCAATAAGATCGGGACTGCAATTACTGTTATAAAATAAGCCTGTATCGGTAGTCCCTTTTAGATACTGCAATATGTGTTTGATTCTATTCCAATGTCTCCTTGTAGAAGCAGAGTTATATCTTGCTAAGACATTAACTGAAAAATTTATATAAGGCCTTGTAGTGTTTGCAAGAGACATTAGTGTACCAATTGCACTAAGATATGGTACTTCAGGACCAAGTAGTTCTTCATTCTTTTCTTGAGGTCGAATGAATCTTTATTCATATCAAGTGATCGAACAACCATTGGAGTACTTAATGGATGTGCTCCATCCATGTAAAACCGTTCAATACCTTTTATGTGTAGGCAGATTGATGAACAAAAATTTCATTTGTCAAATGTTCAATTTGCAAACTGAGACATAATTTTGTCTTTTCAAGATCTTTCATCTTGAATTCCTTCTTTAAATAATCATTTGCCTTTTGGAGTTCTATAGGAGTTTCAATAAGGTTTATGTCATCAACATATACGGCAGGTACGACAAATTCCGATGTTGTTTTCTTTATAAAGACACATGGGCAAATGTCATCATTTATATAACCTTCCTTTAATAAATACTCACTAAGACAGTTATACCACATTCATCCTAATTGCTTTAGGTCATACAAAGATCTTTGCAATTTGATTGAAAATATTTCGGGGGACTTTGAATTATGTGTGTCAGGCATTTTAAATCCCTCAGGAAATTTCATGTATATCTCATTACCAAGTGAGTCCTAAAGGTACGCTGTAA
Source organism: Nicotiana obtusifolia (assembly GCA_002018475.1). NCBI lineage: Eukaryota > Viridiplantae > Streptophyta > Magnoliopsida > Solanales > Solanaceae > Nicotiana > Nicotiana obtusifolia. The sequence continues at coordinate 18,196 of MCJB01049215.1, forward strand.
CCACATCCATTAAATGCATGTCAAGGTTTTCATGGATAGCAAAACTAATGAGATAACGGAACGTTATAACATCCATAGCGGGTGAATATGTCTCTTCATAATCGACACCGGACCTTTGTGAAAATCCTTGTTCAACAAGACGTGCCTTATCTCTTTGTACCTCATTTTTCTCATTCCTCTTGCATACAAAGTCCTATTTATAGCCATCGGGCTAAACACCATTAGGTGTTTGGACAACAGGTCAAAAAACTTTACCTTTTTACAGTGAATTCAACTCTGATTGGATTACTTCTTGCCATTTTGTCCAATCACGCCTTTGTCTACATTCTCTAACAGATTGAGGTTAAAAATCCTCACTATTTTGCATAATGTTAGATGCAAAATTATATGCAAAGACATAATCCACCACTATTTTCAATCGATTCAAATTCGTCTCAATATCGAATGGGTTTATTGATTGTTCCTTATTTGCTTGAGTGTCAGGCTCAGTGATTTTCTCATGATTCTCAGGATTGGTTAAATTGTGGATTTCTTCATGAGACTCTTTCGTAGTGTCATCTTGATCATTTATTTTTTCCTAGGATTTCGAGCCTTAGAACCCAATGGTCCGCCACGCTTTAGGCGTGCTTTTGACCCATCAGGTATGACACTAGGAGATTGTTTAACAGGGACATCAATACGAATTGGAACGTTCTCTGCAGATATGTGATTTTGTTATCCTTTTCAAGTCCATAAATACATCTGACATTTAATTTGCTATTTTCTGTAAATGGATAATTTTTTGCACCTCTTTTTCACAAATAAAGGCACATGGATCAGGAGACAATGATGGAATTTTTCACAAAATTTCCTATTTGATTTCACCAGTTTCTCCCCCTAATTTTGGGAAAAATGCCTCGTCAAATCGACAATCTGCAAATCGAGCAGTGACAAATCTCTCATTACTGTTTTGAGGTAGCGAATAATGGAGGGCGATTCAAACCCAACATATATTCCTAACCTTCTTTGGGGACCCATTTTGGTGCGATATGGCGGTGCTACATGCACATATACTATGCATCCAAAAATTTATAAATGGGATATATTAGGTTCATGACCCAAAATTAATTGCAACAGAAAATATTTATGATAATTTGTCGGTCTGAGATGAACTAGCATTGCTGCATTAAAATGGCATGACCTCAAACAAAAGTGGGTAATCTTGTTTTCATGAGTAATGATCTTTCTATCAATTGCAGACGTTTAATCAAAGACTCTGCAAGGCCATTTTGAGTGTGAACATTAGCTACAAGATGTTTCACTTATATCCCAATTGATACGCAATAATCATTAAATGCTTGGGATGAAAACTCAGTAGCATTATCAAGTCGAATAGACTAATTGAATTATCGGAAAACTGTGCCCGTAATCGAATTATTTGTGCCATTAATTTTGCAAACGCTAGGTTGTGAGATGGTAATAGGCACACATGAGACCATCTAGAAGATGCATCTATTAAAACCATAAAATATCTAAACGACCCACTAGGTGGGTGAATAGGTCCACAAATGTCCCTATGTATACGTCCCAAAAATGCAGGGAACTCAATCCCAACCTTTGCTGGTGACGGTGTAATAATTAGCTTGCCTTTGATAACAAGAAGTGCAAGAAAATTCATTATTTAAAAAAATATTTAAATTCTTTAGTGGATGGCCATATGAGTTTTCTATAATTGTCTCATCATAATTGATCCAGGATGCCCCAATCGATCATGCCAAAGTACAAAAGTATTGAAATCAATAACCTTTTGGTTTCGATAAAATGTACCTAAAAATTGCACTAGTTCTTGTCCGATACAAGCCACAAGATAAAGATGGGAACTTCTCAATAACCCTTTTCTAGCCAGAGACATTCTTGGTAACGATAACATATTCAAGATTATTCTCATCTATTGTCTCAATATGATATCCATTTCGGCGGATATCTTTAAAACTCAACAAGTTCCTCTTGGACTTGGAGGAGAATATTGCATTATCTATGGTAAATATTGTTCCCTAGGCAGAGTTATGATAGCTCTTCCAGAGCCTTCAATTAGATTACTACTACCAGAAATTATAGTAATATCTGCCTTACACATACTTAAATGAGAGAAATATTTCTTCTCTTTAAATATTGTATGCGTCGTACATGAATCAATTAAATAAATATTTTTACAATTGGACTTTGATCCAAGTTTGTTTTGAGATATATCCATATTTGCTTAGTTTTCTCATCTAAGGTAGAATCTCGTGCTGATAACGTGTAATGAAATAATAAAGAATAACATTGCAAAGAAAGAGAGAGAGAATTCTTATTATGTTGGTCGAATTACAATGGAACAGAAAAACTCTATTTATAGGAAAAAGACGATTTAGCCATCAAGTAACAAATTCTAAAATCTCTAAATTATAGAATATAATTCTATTTATAACAGTATTAAAGTTTATTCAAATTTATTCACTTACTTGGACTTATGTGATTAAAGTTGTCAAAAACAAGTCTTATTTTTCACATGAAATATTTCGCAACCTGCAGTATTATATTTTACCAATATTTCCGATAAGTCCGTATTTACCGAATTCCAAACACTAAATTTCTTTTTTAATGTTTATTATTCCACTGGAAACAGACATAGGTATCATCGTTTCCACGCAATTCTATCATTCCACGACTTCTTCAAAGTTCAAATACAGCCATTTTGCTAACGCTTTCTCCTCTTACCAAACAAACACTCCCCCCAAACCAATAAGTGCGTACATAAATTCGAATCTCCTTTGCCTCTCTCATTTTACTTTTCTCGATTTGTTGTTATACATGTATATCTGTATTTAAGTACTTGTGTGTGATTGCATTGTGGATCGGAAATTGATCAAAAACAGTATTTGAAATTTGTTGTGAGCAGAAGGCTGAATAAGAATGGGGAGTTTGAGGGCGATTTTGAAGAATCCAGAGGATTTGTATCCATTGGTAAAGCTGAAGCTAGCGGCTCGACACGCGGAGAAGCAGATCCCGCCGTCTCCACATTGGGGCTTCTGTTACTCAATGCTTCATAAGGTTTCTCGTAGCTTTGCTCTCGTCATTCAACAACTTCCGATCGAGCTTCGTGACGCCGTATGTTTCTCTCTCTTTTTTTCCTTTTTCCCCCCCTTCTTTTTCTGTGGCATTTAATCGCTATCGCTTGCTATTTGGATGCATTTAAAGTGTGTGGCTAACCTCTGCGTGTGCGTGTGCGTGTGCGTGTGCGTGTGCGTGTGCGGGTGCGTGTGCGTGTGTGTGTGTTTATATACATGAAAATTGGATTTTTGTTTAGTTTTTTTTTTTTAATTTCCTGCTTCTGTGAATTGATTAGGAATTGTTAATATACCATATATATTCCGTTGATTTATTTTAATTTTCTGGATTCGCATATTACTATAACTGATATTTTGATTTTTGAAGGTTAAATATTTATTATTCTTACTTTTAATTTTAATGGAACTTTGCAGGTGTGCATTTTCTATTTGGTTCTTCGAGCACTTGACACTGTTGGTAAGCTCAGTTTACTGTCTATCTAAATTTTGTTTAGTAATTATAAGGAGATATGAACCTTAGAAAACAGATGATTGTTCGTAGCATTAGTTAACATGATAAACTAGCATTTAAGTATAGTCATAGAATATTAAATGTCGGATCCTGTGTGTGCAAAATTTGATGCGAGTAATATAGCACTTTAGTCTTTTGTTATTTAAAAGAGTAGGTTGAATCGTGGACTAGATTCGCCATGCTCATCTTCTGTTGCTTCTTGCTAAGGAAGAAAGAAGAGGATAGAGGGTAAAATTATTTAATGAAAACATCAACTGCTCATTAATTAAAAAAAGAAATAAAAAAGAGCAAGTTATTCTACCCGTGCTAGTTATGTTGCTAGTTGATATTTCATTTCGATAATTCTGAGCTGCCTACCAGCTTTCTGTGGAACACTTATTTTGCTTTTTCTTTTCTTTTCTTTTTCATATTTGGATGTTCTTATTCTGGACAGAGGATGATACCAGCATTCCCACAGATGTTAAAGTACCTATTCTGATCTCTTTTCATCAGCATGTTTATGACCGCGAATGGCATTTTTCATGTAAGTCTCTGAGTTCAACTTGTCAATCTCCCTAAATTCTCAATATCCCTTTCTCTTATAATGATTGTGCTTTTGCAATTGAAGAATCCCAAATTGGAAAGACTTCAACTACTTTTGGAGGGTTACTACAACTCTTTTTTTTTTTAGAAGTTGGATAAAAACCAATGCGAAATGTTTCACTGTCTACCCAAAAATGTTTCTCTTTTGGCTCTGCAGTCAAACTATTACTAGAGGCTGCACATATGCAGAAAGTTGCCAATTATCCAAGATATGGACCATATTTGATAGTTGAAAGTACATAATCCATCAGAATAGTGCCTGATTGAGGTCATATAGGAAAATGGACAAGAAGGGAAAGTAACTTTGGCATCCTTGCTTTTGTTTGATTACTTGCTAAATACTCTGCCACTGGTAGTTGCCTAACGAAAAAAATCAAGAGCCAATTGTAACCTCGTCTTTTACTGTTATTGTAATCAGTGGGAGAGAGGTTAGCTAATTGTTAAGCTCATAGCGAATACACATCTATATTACCTCCAGCTATGGTGTTTAACCTCTTCCTGCACGATTCCCATTTCTCAAAAACACCTTCAATCATCTACTGACAATACATTCCACTGTATCTTGAAGACCACATAAATCAATGCCCACTCCTGTGACGCATACTCGCAATGAAGTAGCATGTGGTTGATGCCCTCCCCTGTCTTATTGCACATACTGCACCAGCTGACCATAATGTACTTCCTTCTTCTCAGGTTGGCTAAATTGGCCACCCACGCCACATTTGCAAAGAAGGCCATAGTTTCCTCTTGAATTTTCTAATTAGTACCATGCAGAGGCATTGTTGGCATTAGACATTCAACACCAAACAAGTCATAATACTTGAAACCCTGTTACCTCATTGAGAAAAATTCATACTTTAGGTTTGAAAAAAACTTGAGACCCTATCATTGCTCGCTCATCATCTGTATGCCGATGGTAGCATTCTAGTGATTACATTGCTAGCTATACACCTGCCTCATGTATGATGAAGGAGGATCCTTCCCACCCAAAGGGCTGGGCAACACTAAAATATTGACCCGAATAAGACGATGTATATTAGTTCTAGGCATTTCGGTGGGTCCTGTAGTCCAACTTTTCACTCACTCTGGGTAAATAACTTATCTTGATTTTATTTCTTTCAATGTATAAATAGTTGGATGACAGATAGGAGAATTGAGCTTCGAAAACTATGTTCTAACCCTGGTACTATTTCTGCATTACTAGTGGTTGCAATGGACTCCTTTGTTAATTTGCTACTCAAAATGTCATGACATGTTGGCCAAAGAGGCCAACCTGACTCATGATAGGATGCTAAGGGGAAGGGAGCAATTTAGAACTTAAATCTTCTGAAATTCGTTATACTTATTTTTACTGCAGTTTCTTACCCTAAATAAAGGCTTTTCTTTTTTTCTTTGTGTCTTGCTCCCACAGTGCCATGCCCGTTACCCTCCCTACAAATACATTCTGTCTAGGGTGATATCTACTAATGGGGAATAGGATTAGACTTGTTAGAGAACTTCTAATATTATTATTACTATCATTTATATATATTTAACTTGTTTTTTATTCGGTATGATGATGACTTGAGTTGAACTTAATGGAGAAGTGAGGGTTCATTTAGCCGACCCCAACTTGTTTGTGACTAAGGTGTAGTTTTTGCTGTTTTATTTTAGACTGATTTCCTAATCCCAATTTTAACATGTTAGGTGGTACAAAGGAGTACAAGGTTCTCATGGACCAGTTCCATCATGTTTCAACTGCTTTTCTGGAGCTTGGGAAACAGTGAGTTCTTACCCAGCTTGTGTGCTTTTCTGATACTAAGATTTTGCTCAATTGAGAGGTTACAATCAGCATATATGTTGAATATGATGGAGCAGTAGGTCCTCCAGAATTTAAATTCTGTTGCAAGGTTTGGAGAAATCCAAATTCAACTGTAGATCCACGTGATATATGTCCCTAATGTGAATTCAGAAATGTTTACTTATGAGCGGTGCAGCTTTCTCTGCCTTCTTCAACCATAAAAAGTCGGAAAAAAGAAATGCTACTTATACTACAAAAAATGTGAACTGGGGTTGTAGTCTGAATTTCAAAACGTATAAACTCTGGGTCCCATTGTATGAGTAGGCTATAATGAAGATTATGTTCTTATATTTTGCAGTTATCAGCAGGCAATTGAGGATATCACCATGAGGATGGGTGCAGGAATGGCAAAATTCATATGCAAGGAGGTATGCAAGATGAACCATAAAGAACAGGATCAAATCATCTGATTCTCACAAAAAGCAGTTTATACTTGTTTGCATTTTTTGTTTGTATGAATTGGCTCGATTTCTCAAGTTTTCCCTTTTTATGCAATTCCTCATCTTCAAGCCATTGGATCATTCCACCTACTCAAAAGTATAAACCATGGTCTCTGCTTCACTACATCGTGATTGATGTGGTCATTACTAGTATCTCTGCTATTTGAGATTTGTTATCTTTTTCACCTGTATTTTGTTGAACATGTTTTGCACCAGTGTTGTTAGCCCGTACGGATATTGTCGTCTTTGTTGAATTATCATCCATGTCTTTGTTTATTAAGTAAAAGAAGGCTATTAACACTATAGAAGACAGGTACATGGAATTTGGTTAATGAGCGCTAAAATCTTGTTAGGTTTTTGAAAGGTAACTTTAACCTTTAAGTGCGTCCGATGTGTAGCTACTTTATGATTTAATAGTTTTTTGCTGCAAGCTTCATTTCTGGAATGCTCCTTCAACCTCCATGTATTTCAATTCAACAAATCTACCTCTGCAGGTGGAAACAACCGATGATTATGACGAATATTGTCACTATGTAGCTGGGCTTGTTGGGCTAGGATTGTCAAAACTGTTCCATGCCTCTGGGAAAGAAGATCTGGCTTCAGATTCTCTCTCCAACTCCATGGGTTTATTTCTTCAGGTTTAAACCTTTACATGTGTAGCAGGCACAATTGTCCATCTTTGAAATTCTTCGTTGTTGAGGCAGTAATACTAACATATTTGCTATATATTGCAGAAAACTAACATCATTAGAGATTATTTGGAAGACATAAATGAAGTACCCAAGTGCCGTATGTTCTGGCCCCGTGAGATATGGAGTAAATATGTTAACAAGCTTGAGGTTTGAAATCTTCATCTCCTTGGTCTTATATGAGTTTCTCAACTCGTTTTTTCCTTGCCGTCATAGTTATTAAAATAACTTGAGTGGACTGTAGCAAGTGCAGTTGTTTAGTCAAAGCTCAGAGATGGCCGATGGGTTTCATTTATAGTTTAATTGACATCTCTGTTTATTTCCCACAGGAATTAAAGTACGAGGATAACTCGGCCAAAGCAGTGCAATGTCTCAATGATATGGTCACTAATGCTTTATCACATGTAGAAGATTGTTTGACTTACATGTCTGCTTTGCGTGATCCTTCCATCTTTCGATTCTGTGCTATTCCACAGGTATCCTCTAGGTTATTTTCTAGGCTCTCTAGCCTTTCAATTTATCTCAGGCTAAATGCTTCCTACATGAAGACATTTCTTCTGTCACACTTGAGGATTCCTTTTCTAACTATTTGGAATTCTAGTTCTTGGTCTTTCCATTTATTCAATTTTTCACAATGTGATTCTTATGATGGAATTTTATGTTCTCTGTTTTGGGAAGTGTCGATAACGATCGAAATAAAAAATGTATCGAATTTGCTGAAGCGAACTCTATATCAAATCATTTAATTTCAATCTAGTTATAGGTCAAGGACCTTCATATTGTCTTATTGCCATGATTTCTATTCATGCTTGTTTAATTGACCATAGAGTTAAGCATGGTGAATGACTAATAGTCTACAATTCTTTAAACATGGACTTGTAGGCTGGGGAAAGAAGAAATTTGCATTGCAGTTTTTGTTCAGTTATTTACCTGTTCCAGTATCCAGAAGCATTGTTGCACCAGTAACTTGCTAAGCATACTTCTTTACCATGCATTTTGTCTTGTATTATCTAATGGTACCAGGTCATGGCAATTGGGACGTTAGCTATGTGCTACGACAACATTGAAGTCTTCAGAGGAGTGGTAAAAATGAGACGTGGTAAGAACTATACTTCTCAACATGCATTTCCTGTGACGTCATATCCAATTGCAATCTGACCCCTTAAAATTCGGCCAATTTGTTTATAAATCGCATCTTTTGTCAATAGGACTTGTTATTATGATGGGGTAGAGAGAGATTTTGTGTAGTTGCGAAATAGCCTCTCATCCCTTTTTTATTTTTGGTGCACCCACGGAGTTTTTATATGTATAGAAGGGTTGGGTGTTGTTCGTAGAAAACCACATCGTTTTGTAAGGTTTTCCATTGTATACGGGGTTTTTTTGCCTTATTGTATTCTACCTTTCTTGTCTTTGTGTCATTTCCTTGAGAACTCTCTCCACAGCATGTATTATTCATGCATCTATATATTCTACTGTGTTTGCTGATGGAACTTTTTAAAAGTAGATATTGTGTTAAAATGAGTATTATTCAAGCAGTTTTTAAGCATCACATTATATCCTTGTCTTCTTAATTTTTCTATCATACCTATCATTATTATTAACTTTTGGTTTCTTCTTTCTAGGTCTGACTGCTAAGGTCATTGACCGGACCAGGACTATGGCAGATGTATATGGTGCTTTTTTTGACTTTTCTTGTATGCTGAAATCCAAGGTATGGAACTTAATTATTCCCAATCATGCCTAATTGACCAGTTATAATGTGCTCGTGTTGAAGTTGCTGGGTCAAATTGAGGATTACCCCGTCCTTTTTGTTTAACGCTAACAATGCATGTGTTGTCTTGGAATAAGTATATGCGCACTTTTGTGGCTCATTAAGTCAATATGGACCTTGCATTACGGTACTAGAAACCTTTTGCATACAAATTGTGATGGGGTTTTTGAATCATGTTCCTACTACAGTTGCCTGTCACTCTCTAGAGTTAGAGTTTTTCTTCCAGAAATACTGAATAATTGTTTGCAAAATAGTTATTCCAGGAGTCTCTCTCTCACACAAATGTATAAAGGTGTAGTACAAAAGTAGTACACCTCTACCCATAACATGTTCCTATTACAACATTGATACCTCTTAGCCTTTGAATTGATATATCTAATGATCATTTGAACCGGTGATACATAATATGGCGAAGCTTTTGCTTAATGGCTAATAATATGGGTTGTTCACTCTGTCTGCTATCTGTTTTTTTTTTTTTTTTTTATGTCAATTTCCTTTCTTGATGAAAAGATATGCCACCAAAGCTGCTCTTTTATTGTTTTAGGTTAATAATAATGATCCAAATGCAACAAAAACTCTGAAGAGGCTTGACGCGATCCTGAAAACTTGCAGAGATTCGGGAACCTTGAACAAAAGGTTTGTACATATCCTAGTTGTTCTCATCTTCACATTGCTGTGAGCATCAACTAATGCATGTACCTATCACCAGGAAATCATACATAATCAGGAGCGAGCCTAATTACAGTCCAGTTCTGGTAAGTGTATACAGCTGACTGTTTCACGCTTTAGATACAATTTGCCTTTCTGCATTGAATATTTTCTCATCTCTGAAATTTATTGCAGATTGTTATCATTTTCATCATACTGGCTATTATTCTTGCTCAGCTATCTGGAAATCGATCTTAGGTAAGTATCATAATGACGATATACTTGAATAGCATGCCAATTATATAGATGCATGTCTCATGGTTCAAAAATATATCCTCTATGCACCTTAGCTTTCGACCCTTTATTGATAAGCACGTGGATCATTGTAGGAAGTATTCATTTCCTAGCCTCCAAACAATAAGCAGGGTAATATTTCAAATCATGGTCTCTCTCTCTCTCTCTGTGTTACCTGCTATGTCAGACTGTATTGTATTTTTTTTTTTTTTGAATGAGTATGAACACATCCTCCTCACTTCCCCAAAAAAAACACAAATTTTTCCTCCTCACCTTGAATGTAATGTCTTTAGATTGTCATTCCTGTGTCATCACAAATTTCCAAGTCTTGTGGACTTCAATAGTATTGTAAGGTCATATTTCCTCACTGTTCAAATCTATGTCAAGAACAACAATAACATCAAAAATGCCTCAGTTCCAAGTTGTATGAATCCTCACTGTCCATTTAACTCCATTTGGACTACGAAATTCCTGATTGATTAGTTTCACTCTAGGTGTCAACTTACCGCAACTATCCTCCTTTATTCGAGCTTGGAATTGACAATATGAACAGGAGTTGCACTGTCAATATGTCGAAACAATAAAGTTGGAAGATCATATTAAATTAAACTCGTACTTCAACAGTGTCATTAATGATGATTTAATAGTTTCGTTTCCTAGATTTAAAGTTAGTGCATTCTGTGTTCAAACGATGGCATCACTTTGCAATTTTAGGATAACTGTGTTAAGAATCTACAAAGATACACGGAAATTGTAGCCTTTTCAGCTTCTTCGCGGAAATCATATGCTCTGTCTTGCTTTGCAGTTTGGGATACAAAAAAGAAGTCTGGTCAAGGATGACAGCACAAGCTCTTGGCCAATTATGTGATTAGTGCAGATTTTGATATTTGTAATTCTATGTTCATTAAATGGTAGTTGCACCTTTTAACCTGACAAGATAATTACGAAAACCTATTTTTGGTGGTTTGTTGGGTATGTACTTGTTTGCAAGCTACGAAAGCAAATTCCAAGTGTTGTAGAGTCACCATGATGTAATAAATATATCTTTTATAATAATCTGTTCATTTTTGTGGTAAATTGACGTATTTATATAACAGCCATTGTATTAAAATTCCATATTTCAGAAAGTGAAATGCATCTCGGTGTGATCGTCAAAATGAAATGAAAGTGACGACCTTTTTACGCATTTATCTGAAGGTGACTAGTATGTCAAACAAAGACAACCTCGGAAATAGTTTTTCATTCCTTAAGACTTAAGAGCACATAAGCCCTACATATTTTATCGTTTTGTTCATAATACACGCGAAGGAAAATATTTTTACTTGTGGTGTAACAAAAATATGAAGAGAACATTTCAGGTTTTTATTACAATCAGGACCGCTCCGGGAACGTTCATATTATCAAATCAGTGGGATGATATATATGTAGGTAAAATTGTATGAAAGGGGTTCAACTGCATTCCATTCATATTACCAATTCAGTGTGGGAGCTATGTGTGTAGGTAAATTTGTATGAAGGGGTTCATTTGAATTCCCATTGCTGAAAAATTGCACCTCGTATATAGGTAAAAACTCAAAAAAATTAGGTAAGAAAAATATTTTTGTGTATATGTAACTTGTTGAATTCCCCTTGTACAAATAAATTTTTTAGTATAGCATCTTTCCTGACTCCATTATTAGAATTCTCGCTGTTCCTTGCAGTCTTTTCCTGCCCATCATTCCCTTTTACAGTCTTTTCCTAGTAAGAGTTGTTGATCATGGTTTCCTTTAGACTTATAGATTAGAGCCGTCGCTCATATTTTGGTGTATACCTACTTGGCTACATTCAAGAGGACCAAAGCTTTTTCATATGTTCTTTTTAATTGTGGTATTCGCTTTATTTGAGCGCACAAAGCCTCCTAGCAGCCACTCTTTTTAGCTGGTTTAGTTAGAAATGTTTTGATACGGAATTCTACAATTTTTTCAAAATGTTACTATCCCTTATCTGCTGAATATATTACTTGGGCAAAATATATTATTTGCTCACGTTCTCTGAGACCCAAAAAGGGAAAACATAAAAATGTACTAGGATAGCCATTTCTACAAAATTAATCACAACAAATTGCAACATACAACATAACCTCCAAGTCTTTAAAAGGGGGAAATGTCTAAAAATTTACCCACGAATGGAATAACTGATCAAAAAAGGAAAGGAAAAAGACCCCTATAACAAGTATTTAAGGGGACAATATAGAGAATATTACTAGAGGCAGAAGCGATTGCAAGCAGCAGATAATATAAGCAGCAGAAGATACAGAAATCCGACGGCTCCTTCATAATAAAAGAAATCCCTACATTTCAGAAAACCTCGGCCACTTTGCTAGCAAGGACACGTTCCCTTCTTTCAATGTAACCAAAAGGAAACCACCCTGCTCTGCCTTTGCATTCACCTTCAGCCCAACCATTGTTAGAAACCTGAAAACACCAATGAAACACATTGTTAGTTATCTATAAAACATTTGGATAAAATCAACCATTTGAAAAGCATCAACTGGCGCAGTTGATGGGTAGAATTCAAACAAAAAACAGATGTTACAGATCAGGCAACTCCGAGATAGAAAAGCATTTTATATTTCTAGTTCTAGAAGTCTATTAACTGTAGAGATTGCAAGTAAACCAATACGCAAAATATGAATTCAGATCAGTAGGAGTAAAACCACAAGCTGGGGTGATTCAGTAAAACACCTGTAACTGCTATACCACTGGAACCAAAAGCTTCCAGGATGTATTACTAAATGCATCATACTGTTCTTTTGTTTCAGGCATTTCTCAAGTTCAGATGAGTAATATCAGAAAATACGACACCAACATGCGGAAGTGAATCCAGAAGAGCAAAATAAACTAACAAACCTTGCGAATAACAACATATTCGCCAACAGATAAATTAAGCTCCACATCAGATTCAGCTTGATATGGATACACGACCTGTTACCAACCCAGAAAGAAGCAAAGCTATTGAGCACTCATCAACCGAGCTAAATCTATTCAATTTACTTGAAAGTTCAAAATACTCACTTCTCCGAGAAAGTAACCCATACTATCAGTTGATCCATTTTGTACGGGTGAAGTAGAGATGCCATTTACTTCTTCATACGAAGGAGGTGGAGGCGTAGTATCCACACTAGGAGCCGGAGCTGCTTCAATACGCTGGCGCTCTGATAACATCTAAATCAATAAAACAAATTACCCTTAGTTTCTCAAGTATAGTGGGAAAATCAGCGGGACTCCATCATATTCAGGATTTTCTAAAATAAATCAGACATACCTCAGCTTCTAGCTGATCAAGAATCTGAAGGATTCTCTGATGGTATGTCCGTTCTGATTCAACCTAATCACAAGGATGGAATGACATTTAAAATACTCAAATTTACTTACATGGTACCTTTTAAAAACACTCTATTCCACAGCTCTAAGGATGGTTACCATGGCAATCAATCGTTGGAGTGTCAGTCTTTGCTGCTGAGCTTCAACAGCAGCCATAGCTGCTGAAGCTTCTTTTCCCAATGTATTCATATTTGACTTCAAGTCTTGTAGCTTTGCTCCGGCTGCTTCCAGTTTATATGCCATGTCAGGATGACCTGTTCCTTCTCTCAATTTAGCTTGTCGTCTGGATACTTCAACAGCCTATCTAGGTTAGTCAGAAAAGAGAACTGACATCTGGCAAGTGCAGTAAACTGATCCAAAATTTTTATTATCATCAAAGTAACTTAAGACAACACCATGAACACATTATGTGAAAGAAATCACATTAATTGATTTAGTCTGCCTTACAATTTAAAAAAGTGAAGCAACTAAATACCTGTGCTTCTGCCTCTTGTCGCATTCTATCGTATCTTTGAGCTAGATGTCTAGCATCTTCCAATGGAGCTCCCATCACCATGGCCCTTAATGGTTCTGCAACCTGGAAAGAAAATATCAATAGTCAAGTAGATGGCTTGAAACAGATTGACATACTGGACATAGAACAATTGGAATGTCCTCACACATAATTCCTAAATGGTTAGACCAAGACGAAGTGTGTTTCTGGACTTAACGTAAGTAGATAGTCTCAGATCTATAAGAAATTACATCTTCTAGAGCTCATCAAATATTCAAATCTTGGCTGAGACAAACACAGAATAGGGAACCAAAATCATCAATTGATTGAAGCAGCATGATTTTGAACCCTTAAGAACATTGTTATCTGGAAGGATACATACAACTCCACTTCATCTTTGATCTAATGGCCTCAATCCAACCCCATTTCTTTGAATTACCCAAATTTAGATACCTAGGTACATGCACTCCTAACAATTTCTCTTATCAGTTATCACCTTGGTCAATATCAGGAACCTACAGCAATCCGCTTGATTAATTTACTGTGACGAGGCTTAATTTACCCCAGAACAAAATCTTTACCACGTCCCAGGTTCATGGAAGACTAAAAGAGATAGCATGTGATAAACAGATGAACTAAATAAGATATCTCCGGCTTTGTTTGTAATGTGTAATATACTGAATACCATTCTCACTAGTTTCCACTAGTCCTTTGTTCATTATCCTTGACAAAGGGTGCTCGACATATTTTCAAAAACTGACCTTTTCTAGAAATTAAAAAAAAAAATTGCTTGTATGAGGTTCCAGAAAGCATAAAACTTGTCAATATACGATAAATTCTCACAATACATAAAACATTTTATAGAAAACTACCACTATATTTCCCCTGAAACATAACACCATGGCCAAAACAATAGATGGCTAAGCAGAAAAAATGTGTCTCCACCAGTAACAAAGGTTGTGCAGTACGGGAAATAGTGGTCCAAAATGATTCTTTGCCTTATTTGATGAATGGTATAAAAGAAACACTTCAGAAAAGAAACATACGCATGCACAAGACATAGAAAGGTCCCACAAGACAAAAAGAAGCTTACAAGTACAGAGTACTTTTGGAGCCATTTCATTTAAATTTCTGCCTAATACCAAATATAAACAACAAAGAATATGCATCCAATACAACAATTAGATAGATCTACTTGTTCCAGAGTGTCACATTAAATACAATTGAGAAGGTTATAAAGTCAAGACTATTTCATTAACCTGTGTTCCAAGGGCTTTCAACAGATTTCCTCGCTCCTTCTCCATCTGAGCACGAGCGCGTGAAAAACCTAATGCAGCTTTTGACAATGTAGTACCACTTGTACATGTATTTTCAGCACCATATTTCCTGCTATCTTCTGACAGTTTAGTTCCTGTTGGAGAGAAGCTCATATTTGTCAACAGATATATAAGCTTACTTTTTTACCTAAAAAACAATCATCAATGTGGAAGAGGTAAGAAACGGACCTATTTCAACTTGTTTAGACCCAGTAACAATATAACCTTCAACACCACGAACAATATCCCTTTGAAAATGCTGCATTTCAAAAGATGACGAACGTTTTTCAGGCAATAGCTCAAAGTTTCTGTATATGCATCTCCAGTTGGAAATGACTAAGGAGAAACAATAAAATCTTGCCAATAGAATAAGCTTAAACGTTCAAAGTAATGGGACTCTTTAGGAGTCAATTCAGACTTAGCTATGGATAAAACACAATGGAAAGAAGCAAGCTATATAGGAATAACAACTAGTTGGGTTAAAACTAATTCTCATTGTAGGTGCAAGTGTGAGCTTCAGAAATAATCCAGTTTGCCTAAAAGAGCAAATTCTTTTTTGACTAAAAGAACCTAAAAGAGCAAATTCTTTAGAACTTAGAATGAAATGGACTTTTATTGGGGCAGAAATGGATATATATGATTTATATAACCAACCCCAACTCATTTTGAATCAAGAAGTTGACTGAATAATTGATTCAAGGTAATAAAACTGAAGCGCTACAAGTATGTGGCTTAGTTCATCAATAGAAAGAATCTAAACTGAAAAATATTCAAAACTATGATTATGTAAAACCACATTCAAACAGGTACACCATGCAGTAGAAGAATAAAATCTTTGATTAATGTAAGAGATTACATTAACTATTATGCAAGTGAGACTCAGCTTCCTAAATTCAATACAAATGTCTCCTACAAGATCAGGGAAAATGGATATCAGTGACAAATGAGCAACCTTAGCAGCACGAGTGGATATGTAAAGCTTTTCGAGCTTATGATGCTGCTGGAGTTCAGCTTCATCCGTCACAAGATCTGAACCATATCCTCCTGCCCCAAACTGCTTGAGGACAGCCTAAAAAGACAGAAGTGATAAACTATTCAGTTGTCGAAAAAAAATATTAAGTATTTCCACTAACAGCAATTTGATCAGTTGCAGCAGCTAAATACCAGAGAACTATTCTTTCTTTCTTTTTTTCTTTTTAGATAAGGAATACCAGAGAACTATTCATTCAAAAAAAGCCTAAAGATCAGAGATTTGCAGCCAGAGATGGACGAATTGGAGCCACAAATCATGAGGCCAAGCTAAAACCGGACGGCTAACCTTGTTCAAAACCTATAAATGGAGCTTGATAGAGGCACTGATAAATATAGCAAAGGAAATTGTGGGCCACAAAATAGAAATTAACATAAATTATTATGAGTAGAAAACTTTGAACTCATTCTTCTAGGAGGCTAATTGACCTCCTAAAACACATCCACCGCTTAACTTAGGTGGTAGAGTCACATTCTACTCGACTATCAATTTACTTGGCCATAACTACAATACTAGAAAATATGACTCAATCTACAGTATTTTGCAATATTTGTATGAGAAAATCACTTTAAAAATAAATTGAATAGCAATCAGAGCTTTTTGCAAGATTGTTTCCAGGAACCTAAGTACCAAGCATCCCAACTACGATATAACAAAGGACTTCTGTAGCATAAATAACATGGTTAATTATAGAATAGCATGATGGTCACAAGAAGACCATCACGTTCAAGATTTTCAATATCTAACATTTCAAAATATAGAACAAGATTAAAAGATAGTAAAAGTGTTCTATTAACTGCAGAGAGCCTAAGGCAAGTCACAAGAATTTCACAATGCACGCATTTCAGAACAAAACAATGAATTCTCATCTTCATATATAGTGAGTTTATTCCATCAAATCACCCAAAAACCCGTAGCTTGTCAACCTAACAAAAAACTTAATCACTCAAAACCAGGGAGATTTAGTACACATTGCAATATTGACTCTGAACATTCTAAAAAACATGAAAACAACTTTAACTTTTCACAACCAAAAATTTCCATAATAGGATATAATTAACAATATTTATTAAATTTAAGCATTACGAGGATGTGACACTATTTTAAAGGTGACCGAAAAAAAGTCTACCACGTGAAAACAATCAAAATACATTTCATCAAAATCAAAGTAATCACTTGTCAAATAGCACTTCAGCAAATTAGATATGAATCAACCTAGAGTTGAACTGAGCTATAAAAAGCGAGAAAAAAACACGATTCAAATGGATCAATTTAATCAACGAACAATTATAAGGTAAAAATTGATTTGATGTAGCTTATAGCGGATAAATTTACGAATTACGGAGTGACAAATGCTAATATTTAGAAAGAGGAAATCGGATCGTACTTGCTGTTGGCGAGCGACCTGTTCTCTGAGTCTCGTGGCTTGCTTTCTGATCGCTTCCATTGACGAACCAAATGACCTTCAAAATCTATAGCGATTTCAGAGAGATTTGAGATTTCTGCGATTAGGTCTCGATTCGTCGGAGCGTGATTGAATCTTCGGACAGACTATTTTCGAAATGGGAGAATTCGAATTGGGGTTGTTTTAGAAAATAGGGAAATATGTCTTTGAGCAGTTGTGCAAATTGTACTAGTTGCCCCCTGAAGTTTTGAATTTTAGCATGTTGCCCCCTTCTTGCTTTTCATTTAAAAAGAGAGAGAAAAAAAATTGTTCACAGATACTTCTTAAACCGTTAAACTAATACTCTACGGGCTGGTTGATTGGGAAACAAGTTATTCCATGGTTAATCATTTCGAGATTAGTTATCTCACTTTTTCATAAGGATAAAAAAAATATTACTATCCCGGAATAACTAATTCTGTGATTAATTATATCAAGATTTTATCCCAACCAAACATGGAATAAATTCATCTCAAACTTAAATTTGGAATTAATTATCCCTTATCCCTCGTACCAAACGAGCCTATATGGACTACATAAACTTTTGGATATGAAATTTAAGAAAGGAATAATAATTTTTAAAATATGTGGTGTTAAACATGAATAATATTTGTGTATCTACGAGACTTTTAAATCTTATGATCTTAAACATATTATGACATTTTGTGTAAATATAAAAAGTTATTTATTGTAAAATGAGAAGTTTAAATTAAATTATTTTTAAAGCTGAAAAAATATTATTTTTGAACCGACAAAAAAAAAAA
The DNA here is from genome assembly GCA_002018475.1 of Nicotiana obtusifolia. Lineage (NCBI taxonomy): Eukaryota > Viridiplantae > Streptophyta > Magnoliopsida > Solanales > Solanaceae > Nicotiana > Nicotiana obtusifolia. Next base: position 36,469 of record MCJB01049215.1, read on the forward strand.
ATAAGATCACGTAAATTGAAATGGATAAAATAGTTTCATTCACAAAAATTATTTTTATTATTTAATAAACCTGTTCATGTCAGAAAATTGACATGATAACCATTTATTTTTTCTCCCCCTTTCATGTTGAAGCTAGGAATATTAATCATTTGCTCAGGAGGGAATATTGGTACCTGAAACAGTTGTCCATAATGCTACTAGGGGTGATAATATTTGCTGTAAGCATGATTGTTAGGTCTTGCCTAAGCTCATTACATTAAGAAGTAATCAAAATATTCATGGCAGGGTGTTATATATGGGCAAGTTAAATCGGGTTGAGACAATAAATTTGGGGCAAGTTACACATTTAATCAGTTGGGCAAAAAAATTATATTCACTAGCTAAATATTAAAAAATAAATATACATTAATTATGTATAACATATGTATAGTATACATTAATATATATATATATATATATATATATATATTTTTTTTTTTTTTTTGGAGTTTTTATACAATGCAGTTTTCCCATAAATAACACTGTATAGCCGCTCACTGTAAAAATAATAGCTGACAAAATGTATAAAATTTGTATATTTTTTGTATATATATACATTTTATATGTTATATACAAATTTTATACAATTTTTTTCGGATACCAAATATAAATAATTTCTGTCGCAGGCTAAACGTGATAATACCCCTAAATCAGCCCTGACACAATTAGCCCAAAACTTGTCTAATCTGATCCATTTGAGTTGTATAAACCAATCCCTTTAACTCAACGTTATTTTTTCATTTTTTTTCTTTTGTGTATTTTCTTGTAACTTGTTTAATTACTAGATCAAATTCAAAACAAATTTTTCTTTTCTTCACAAAGGGAAGTCAAACACAGATCAGACGGTAGTAAACAAAGTTTTCTTATGGACCAATTAAAGTAAGGTATGTAGCATTAATTTTGCCAGATTCTTGGAAGGAATTTATTCCCTACCACCAAACTTGGGCAGATTTGACATGTTATAAAATGGGCCGAATTTACAGCCATCTCCCGCTTCACATTTTTACTAAGAGGACAGATGTGCTTGTACAAATTACTCGCAAAAAAATTGAAGAAATTTTTTCAAATTTCAAAAACTAGTTTGAGCCAGTTTTTTAGTGAAAATCTTTTTATTTCACTCATAAAATTTCCAAAAACTACTTTCAAACACAACCTCAAAAATTATGTCTTTCAAATTTTAACGAAATTTATGTCCAAACACTAGTTAAATCTTAAATATTCTTACCAATACGATTCCACCGTCGCTCTTTTGAGTTTTATCTTATTATATTAGCTGACTAGTGAGTGATTGCTTTTTAAAACTCTTTAGTGTTTGAATTAACTTAAATAGTTGCTCACTCAACCGCTTAAACTAAAAATAATATAAAATATATGTATAATCTATATATAACATGTGTGTAATTAGTGGAGTATATGATCTTTATAAAAATATTCGATCGAATTCACTATTTACTTTTTCTAGCCACTATACACAGATTGTATAGTGATTCTACATGATTCTACACATGTTATACATAGATTGTCGATTTATCATATATCCATTGGCTATTTTAAATTTAAGCGTTTGAGTAAGTTGTCCTTTAAATTAATTCTTCTTTAGAAAAATAAATAATAAATTCGACTATTTTTTTTTTTAAAACCACTTCTTCTTTTTTTTTCTTTCGAGACTCTTCGTGTTGATTTTCCTCATATATATGCAGCCCTATTACACTAGCTAGACCTTTTAGTACCTGTTCACAAAAATAATCTGTATACGTTTTAAAATAACTTTTAAACGATTTGTCAAACACTAGTAAAAATAGTGTAGAAACAGAAACAGTAAACAGCATAAACTGGAGAAAAACAGAAACAATGTAGAATTATTTTCAGAATATAATCGAGCCCATATAGTTCAAAGTGTGTCCTTAAGGAAATTATTCCCCTCACAGTACTCGAGGTTGATGGAATATCCCCTCCCAGGATAGAACTATTATCTTACCAGAACGGTAGTACTCCAAATTCTGGTAACGACGAACCACTCAACAACAGTATATCACACAGAATAAAAAAGAGAGTTTTTTTAGAAAGTTAGATTGCACATCAATTCGTGTTAAATTCTGGAAGAAATCAAGAATTTATAGCCGTTGGAAGTACTGATTCTGAATGTTTGCAACCATTCAAATCAGTCACCAGGTTTGGAGGGAAATTTGAAAATCCGGAAAGAGAGAAACGGACCGGGTCGGTCACGGGTCGCGCACGGGTCAGGGTCGATCCGCGTTGGCTGGATTCATATTTATTAAATAAATAAATAATTAAGAAAAAGTTTGTCCAAAAAGATAATCAATCAATCGATCTTTGACAAATCCAAATCCAAAGTCGAAGCCGAGCCGATAATTAAATAAATAAATAAATAAATAAATAATTAAATAACTAAGAAAAAGTTTGTCTAAAAAGATGGTCAATCAATCAATCTTTGACAAATCCGAATTCGAATCTGAAGCCGAAGCCGAGCAAGCGGATTCCTATTTATTAAATTATTAAATAAATAATTAAGGAAAAGTTTGTTAAAAAAGATAATCAATCAATCGCTCTTTCACAAATCCAAATCCAAATCCAAATCCGAACCCGAAGCCGAGCCGATAATTAATTAAATAATTAAGAAAAAGTTTGTCAAAAAAGATATAAGCCGAAGCCGAGATCGCGAGCGACGACGACAGCGCGAGGGGTCCTTGCCTCTTCAATCCTTTTAGCAACTAGAGAAGGTGTAATGTAATATATACACCTCTTCTTCTTTTTTTCTTATGTAGAACAAATACTTTAACCAAAGTATAAGAAAACTTTTACATTCCCTTTACATTTTATCCTATTATTTCTCATTCACCTATATTGATACCCAACGGTACTATTTCGAGAACGACTGCATAGTGGAAGTGGAAGGCCAGCCAAACTCGAAAAAGAAAAAAAAGGAAAGAAAAACACTTAGCACCTATTTTTTGTTTCTTGTCATATGATTCCAGATTATCCCTAATTTAGATGAGTACGATGTTAACATCAACCTAAAATCATTTTCTTTTCTCCCAATACAGAATATTTCGAAGTTCAACTATCATTTGGAATTTCATTGTTTCGAATTTTGCACACAGTACTTGATTCTTTTTGAAAATTTCCAAAAAAATAAATTTATACAAGTTACAAATTTGATAAAATTGATGAGAACTGATGAGATGGGAGTACCCACTTGTGAATCTAATTATATTTTAGGGCGGAGCTATGGAGCACAAGGGATATCTAAAATTTACATTATATATATAAGATTAAAATACAACAAAAGAGTTTTTTTATGTTTTTTTTTTAATTTTATTTTATTTTTAATGAAAACTCTAAGTGCTTACATGCTCAATTAAGTGTAGGATCTTCAATAGCGCGTAATTGTATGTTATTAATTTTTTTGTTACAGATGGACCCACTTAATATTTTTATTATATGCGTATCTACTGAGAATAATATATTGCAGAAACTTGATCAGCTGTATTCATCTAATTATGGAGAAGTGACTAGTCAAACAACGTTTGGTGATAATTTGGTACAATTGATGTCAAAAAATGGTAGATTTACGATGAACAACGTCAACATAGTTGGTCTACAGCAGGCTGGTGCCATGATAAGAAAATAATCACAAAATATAAATAAATAATTAATAAATGGATTTGGACCTAACTCAACCCAAAAAATTAGCTTAGGAGATGAGGATTGTCTAAGACCATATAAGGAGATCAAAGACCTCAAATCCCACCGATGTGGGACAACTCAACACTCCCCCTCACGCTCAGGCCTGCACTCTGGAGCGTGGACAACATAAATAGAGGCCTAACATCGGTAACAATAATTGGGATGGGCCTGGCTCTGATACCATGATAAATGGACTTGGACCTAGCTCAACCCTAAAAGCTAGCTTATGAGATGAGGATTGCCCAAGACCATATAAGGAGACTAAAGACCTCAAATCCTATCGGTGTGGGAGAACTCAACAATAATCATTCTTTATGCAGAAAATAATTTTTTTTAACAAAAAATCAGTAAGTAAAAGAACACTATCAGCTCACGTGATTTGTGGCTCGATAAGTATCTGTGATCAATCATATACTCTGACTAATGCGATCTTCATTTGTAGTTTTTATTTTTTAATATATTTTAACAATTAATTTCAAAATTAAAAATAACATGTGGTTAATTTAACCATGTCAGTTAAAATTTATTGCAAAAACTAGAAATTAAAAAAATAAGTTGATGACAAATTTTATCTTGGTCTTGAAGGATAATAAATTAAAATAATTTCAATAAATTAAAGTTCGTTCGTAATAAATGGACCTTGGGGCCTATCTCAATTCCAATAGCTAGCTTATGAGATGAGGATTGCTCAAGACCATATAAGGAGACCAAAGACCTTAAATCCCACCGATGTGGGACACTCAACACACCCTCTCACGCCCAGACCTGTACTCTGGAGCGTGGACAATATAAATGATGATCTAATATTGATAATAATAATTGGGATGGACCTGACTCTGAACAAGCAATTTTCATAAAGTGTATAGAATTATGCCAAATTCAAGTATTTAATCAAAGTTTCAAAATTTAAAAGTATTTTACAAAGTTTGATAGGTGAAAAGTATTTTAACAAAGAAAAAGAAGGGAAAGATAACAAATATTACATGGCTGACATTTAATTGGCGGGGAAAGGACGTAACATGCAGGCCCGAGTTTGTCGTTTCCAATCGTGCTAGTGTGAGGTAGACTTTTGACTAGCAATTATAATTACTTCATATAATATTAAAAAATAATTAAATTTCAATTTTATAAATGCAAAATGGAAAAAAGAAAAGAAGAATATGCGCGATGATAATTGAACTGGAGACTCGTTTAATTTTTTTGTGATAGTAATAAATTTTCTCGTTAACTACAAAAATTTTGAAATACGTTGAAATTTCAAGAATAGACTCAATTAAAACGAGAAGAAACGAACGTGGGTATTGACCTCACAAATTGATAGTCTAATGTGGTCCTTGTTGTTTACTATCGTTTGACTAGCGATATTTACCATGCTTTTCTTAATGTAGTAATGGTAGGATAGTGGCCTACCATGGTGGTGACCGGTGACGGAGAATTAGGGTTCGATTCTGAAGAGGGAGCCTGAAAAACGGCTACCACATCCAAGGAAAGCAGCAGGCGCGAAAATTACTCAATCCTGACACGGGGAGGAAGTGACAATAAATAACAATACTAACAATATATAGAAGGAGAAAATGAGAAATTATTATGGCTTGGTTGTATATTTTGTAGCATTTTCGTGCAGGACGGATGTAATATGTTAGTAATGGATTCAATTGAACCTCTAACTTGCGATATAGAGTAAAATCTTATATGTAAAAATTTATTAAAATTGTAAAATAGTATATATGGCCCCAAAACTTTAAATATATAATGGGTTCAATGCTAAGTTGGACCCATTAAGTATAATCCTGGATCTGCCTCTATTTTCGTGTACACTGAAAATTATTATAATACGATAATATTTATAGCTACAAGGTGTTTCAAAAGACAATTTACAATATTCCAAAATAAATGGAGTCTCTGCTAGGGATAATTGAAGATCAAAATACAGTTAATTTTATTTCGATACAGTTAACAAGAAGAGAAATATAATCATGAAGAGTCAAACTCATAATATTAACAGTTAAAGTTGTCCAACATGTTGACTAATGAGCCATCTTCGTAGGGAACTAGTAAAACTCCATGTTACTGCAGTATTATTGCTAATCAAGTTGACGTAAGAAACGGGCCAACAAATTAAAGAATAAAAACATAAACAAAAAGTCAAAAGAAAAATAATGAAAATTGACGGAGAATCTCATAGGATAAATATAATACATCAATCCTTAATCAAAAATCTCGAATTTAATTTTTAAAAATAACTTCTTCTTTTTTTTGATAAAAAACATTTTTCGCTACGTAAAATTAAAATAATAACCGAACATAGGGTAAGAACAAAAAAAAATGAAAATTGAGAGACAGGCCTCACATGTGGAGCTCGTAGCCTCAGCTTTTGACTTTTTTACAACTTGTACATAATACACTCTGACTCATCCTCCAGTCACTTTCGTTGTTCAAATGAGAAAAAAAAAATGAATTTTTTGGCTCACAATTTGAGGAAGTGGTGGGGTGGTCCGGTGGCTTTTCATCCATTTGGAAAAGTTTCTTAGTTGCCGGCCTTGCACGCACGATCAGCGACGGAGATAGAATTTCCTTTTAAGAGGATTAGAAAAAAGGGAAAAGCTAGAAGAAATTATGACAAATGGTGACCACCGAGCTATATTTTTCGATAATATTAAAGAGATTAAAAATATAATATATAAAAGTAAAAATAAATTTTATTTTATATAACGTATTATTTTTCGACAAAGAGAATTGAACACCCTTCCGCCCTTAAATTCGCCCATGTGCGCGATAGACATGGCTCTCACAACTGAAGAATAGCTTTAGACTATGCCTATTTACAGATATATAGTTTGGTAAAATTAAAGAAAAAATAGACACTATTAAGGGGTCGTTTGGTACGAACACAAATATTACAGAGATTAGTAATGCAAGGATTAGTAATGCAGGGATTGTAGTGCTAAGATTATTTTTTATCAAGTGTTTGGTTCATTGTATTAAAAATTAGTTTGTGTTTGGTTTAAAACTGTACAAAATCTTATTTATAATTATATCCTTGAATATTCTTCTTTCTGTATATAAAGAAATTTAGGAAAAGGGTTTGAGGGGCGGTTTAGTAATTTTAGGGTCTTATCCATGTATAGTTAATGCAAGGATTAGTAATCCCTTGGTTTCCTTGATATTAGCTAAGCCCTCCTATGAGGTATAAGTAATCCATGTATTAGGTATGCATAAATTGAATTGAGCAACCAGATATTATATTGGATGGATTAAATTTTTAAACATAGATTATTTTATTCAGTACTACCTACTAAACGACCCCTAAGAGTTATCTTTTAGATATATATTTCATTACTTACACAACGTTCACATTTAATTTGACGTATATAAATATCGAATACGAATAAATATAACAAACTCATTATTTGTGACGTGCATTCAAATGTTTGGCGCATGAATAACATTCAAAATAGAAAAGGAGAAGGCGGGAGGATGATTTTTGATGCTAATAAGCGAAAGTTCCAAAAAATCGAATAACAGCGGCGCAATCAACGCGGCTAATTTTGGCAACTTTCTCTAGTTTGTCGAAAACCGAGGGCCGTGTCAAGAAAAATCAGAAGAAGGTGTTGTTTGATTTTTGATTTTTTGAATTTTCCGCAGCGCCATATTTTTCCAACTGTTCACTCACATTCCTCTTTGTCTTTTTTTGATAGGAGTATTTATTTTGCTGCATTGGAAATGCATTGAGCATCAATATCATCAACCGATATATCAATCCCTCCATTTTTAAAAATTTGAAATTCAAATCGTGAAACTGTTTAAATTTTAAATGCATCCAAATTAATTAAACTTGACTGTGTGAGTTCTCCCGGTCCCGAAAGATTTCGGGATGTTAGCGATTAGTCAGTCCAGGTTCAGCTATTAATATATTACATTGTTAAACGTACACATTTTAACAGTGTGTGGCTTCTGATTAAAAATAATTCCAGTGAAAATGCCGTTGTTCCTCATTCGCATTTTATGATTTGTTGATAATTGCAATTGTTTTTTAGTTGTATGGTTCTAGGTTGAACATTTTGCACAGCAAGAAAATATAATGACAACGGCGACATATTTCGGCTTCAAGTTTGAGACATATAATGACAACGGTTTGGTATGTCAAAGAATAACTAATTTAAGATTTTGCCCTACTGTTGCCTAAGGTTTTGGATCAATTCCTCTTGTGATAGAACGGAATAACTAATCTGTAATAGCAGCACTACAAATCACATAACTTCAGTGAATTCAACAAATGAAGCAATCGCACTTTTACTTATATTATTTTGGAATAACAATGTAGAAAAGAGGGAAGGAATTTTTAGATTTTTCATGTATGAAAAATGAGGTTAAGATTATGAATTTACAGACAATAAAAATGTACGATTCAAATGTGCTTTTTTCATTACCCATTCACCCCGTTCATGAAACCTAACATCCGTCACACTCAGCCTCACAGGAATATATGATACAAACATTTTTCTATTATTTTAAAAAATATACATTTTTCTATTAGCTTGGATAAAATTGTTGCCTACAAATTATGAAAAAAGGCAAATGCTTCTCGATATACCACAATGAAAGCAATAATCATTGTGTTGCCCAACTAAAGGTTTGATTATTGACCTTTATTACCCCACCAAACCAGTAATCACTCCCTCTCAATATATAACTTTGTTGACAAGATCTCTCTCATTCGGTTGAATGCGCTAATACTATTGTCTACTCCTATCTCCAAAATGGTTGTTTAGTACGAACACAAGTAATGCAAGAATTAGTAATGTAAGTATTAGTAATGTAGAGATTGTAGTGTTAGGATTATTTTTTATCTACTGTTTGGTTTATATTAAAAATTAGCTATGCAATGTATAATCTAAGTTTGTGTTTGGTTTAAAACTGTACAAAATTTTCTTTACAATTATACTCTTGAATATTAAAAATTAAATGGGTTTGAGAGGCGGTTTAGTAATTTTAGAGTTTTATCCAGGTATAGTTAATGCATGGATTAGTAATCCTTGATTTCCTTGATATTAGCTAAGCCCTCCTATGAGGTACAAGTAATCCATATATTAGGTATGCATAAATTGAACTGAACAACAAAACATTATATTTGACGGATTAAATTTTTATACATGGATTATTTTACTTAGTACAGCCTACAAAACAACCCGTAATAGTATTACTTGCAAATAGGACCACTTGTCACTAGATATAGAATAATCTCACCTCTTACTCTTGTGGTTTTTTGGTTTTGGAACAAATAAAAGATATACTAATATGATATCTTGCGAAATATTCTTTTGTATAATATTCTCTTAAGCCAATACTAATATAGTTTAACACTCGCTTAAAAAAACAACTCTATTGACCAAAAAAATTGGGGCAAAACGGAATAATATTTTTAGAATTAAGTATTTGTACTTCATTAAGTGGTTAGAGTGATTATTTTATGAAGTGTTAAGTAACAAAATTTTAACACTGGATCAATGGTAGAGCTAAGTGCTAACATTGGACAGGAATATCATTTTGAGTCATTTTTGAATTTTGTGAGTGATTTGAAGTGAAAATTATAAAAAATAACTTTTGGGAGTTTTTTAAAATTTTAAAAAATTTTAAAATTCAACTTCAAATGAAATTTAAAATTTTCATGACCAAATTATAATTTTGAAAAAGGTAAAAGTTTTAAGGAAAAAAATAATTTTTTTAATGGCCAAACGAACCCTTAATTCACTAGAAAAAGACTGAGATTTTTGAACTTTGACCAGCCTGTACACATCTAAATTATTTAATTAAAAAAAAGTTATCTAATAATATAGTTTTTTGCTTCTGTTAATATTTGAATCGTGTTCTCCTATTGCTTAACGTTCTATCTTTCCGCGTATATATGCCAAGTGAATCGCAGCTAAGACTTATCTGATAAGAAATCTCAAGACAATTGTGATTTAACGCGGTAATAACTTAATTTTCGGCTGTCATTCCAGAGCAGCTATCTCATTTTGACCATTTCCCTTTTTCTAAGAAAATTTGGAATTTAATCAAACCTTTCATTTTCCCCCCGCCTTTGAAACGTAAACTACGAGGGGTGTTTGGTAGGCTGTACTAAGTAAAATAATTTTTGTATAAAAATTTAATCCGTTTAATATAATATTTGGTTGCTCAATTTAATATATGCATACCTAATATATGGATTATTTATACCTCAAAGGAGGGTTTAGCTAATACCAAGAAAATCAAGGGATTACTAATCTCTGCATTAACTATATCTGAATAAGACGCTAAAATTACTAAACTGCCCCTCAAACCCTTTTCCTAAATTTCTTTATATATAGAAAGAAGAATATTTAAGTGTATAATTGTAAAGAAGATTTTGTACAGTTTTAAATCAAATACAAGCTTAGATTATATATTGCATAGCTAATTTTTAATACAATGAACCAAACACTTGACAAAAAATAATCCCAACACTACAATCCATGCATTACTAATGCCTTCATTACTAATTCCTGCATTACTAACCCCTGCATTACTTGTGTTCGTACCAAACGACCCCTAAGTCAAATAAATATCCTTCTTATTCAAAAATTATCATTAAAAAAACAGAATATAACAAAAATCTACTTGGATTTCTGGACCAATTACAAAAGAAAAGATTAGTCACTCATCCAATAATATTTCAACATTTGTGTGTAACAATTTCATGCGTAACGGCCCACCGTAATAATACACTACTACTAGTCATCCTCAATTATTATAACAACACAAAGAAAAAAATTAATTCGTTCTACAGTTATTTCATAAAAAGGAGAGAGAAAGTGGATGAAAAAGAAATAAAAGGAGGAAAAAAAAAAAACAATAACCCCCTACTCCACCCCC
>MCJB01049215.1:54232-82680 GCA_002018475.1 Nicotiana obtusifolia
AGAGACCAATTCTATTCTCCATCTCCTTCATCACCCAACCCAAGCTGCCACACCCACCAATTCTATTGGGAGAATATTCTAGAAGAAAGTATGTAGGGATTAAAATGCAATAAGACCAAAGAAATTAGGTCAAATTTGGGTGAAAATGATTAAATTCAGAAGTTAACGGGGGTGGAGAAATAGGAAAGAGTCATCTGAATAGGACAGCTGTCCATTTCAGTTAAAAAAGAGATGCTCTTTCCGTATTTTTTAGGAGGCTGACACAATTCTCCTCCACCTCACCATTGCACGAATAACAGATTCTCACTTTCTATATAAAGACCTCACATTCCCTCACTTACGCACACATTAATTCTCTGCTGAATACATACTCCCTCATCCTCACTGATTTCTCTCAAAGAAAATACTCTTAAATTCAATTTAGATATATAGAAAAAAAAGGCATTCAAAAGTTGTGTCTAAGTCCTACTCTATTGCTGCACATTTCTTCGATTTCCATAGTTGTTTGAGTTGAAGAATTTACTGTTTTTGCTGTTGTACTCATTCTGCTGTGGTTGAACTCTAGCTTTAAAGTTCAGATTTCTCCTTGTTTCTCTGTTGCTGTTTCTCTGCTAGTAGGTGCGTTCATCCACCTTTGCTATTTTCTACTAGGATCATAAATGAAATCTTAATTTGTCTGTGTGATGCTCATGCCTGATCAATAGATCCAGTGTGTTTGATGGAGTTTTGTTTAAATTTTCATATCTTTAACATTGTGGTGTTACTTGTATGTTTGAACTAAGCCATTTAAGTTGTTATCACTCTCATGAATAGTTCACTATTAGAATTTCTATTGAGTTTAAATAGGATTCATGTGTAAGGTGACATTAAGGGTGATGAACTCGGAAATCTGGTCACCTGTTGTTTAGATTTACTTCAGAAGAAGCTAGCTCAATGGATTCTGATTATAGAGTGCAGTGGTTCCATGGTTGCTTCCTCAATGAAAGTAGTAACTATAGATGATTAATTCTGTAACATTTGAGACTGGATTGTAAAATAATGCCTGTAATTGATCAGTTGGTTTGTTGATGTAATTATTTCGATTTGATTTGGCTATGAACCTCTCACGTTATTCAGATTAATTGCAAATCAATGCTGGACTTGAATGGTCGCAGATTTTGTCTTATAATTCATGCTAGCAGTTTTCTGTTAATTTTTTGAGTTTGAATTCACTCTGTTGAGCCTAAAAGATAGATTGGTCATTCTGTGGCCCGTTTAATTAATGACAGATTCTAGGCTTCACCAAAGAGAGTCCTGTATTGGGTTGGATATAATCGACCGCACAAAGAGGATCGAGCCCGGGCATAATGCAGGACCGGATATCTGTCCGGGGTCGGCAAGGCAGGTACGGAACTGGAGCAACCGATATGGGACAACCAGCATCGATCGGCGCAGGCATACCTCGTAACGAGATGTCAGTTTGAACCGGATATCTCGTGGATTCCTAATATCTCGGCGGGAGCGAAGGTCTCAACTGTCATAGACGTTGAACCATTATTTTAGGGATCCCATCCCGTAATTGAAGGGATTTTATCTTGTAATTAGGGTTTTACCATATTAAGGAGTTTTTCTTTTATTTATAAGAAGGGCATCTGCCTTCATTGTAACACACAACACATATCAAGAGAAAATACTAAGAACTGCTACTGTTTATCGAACTCTGTCTTCTTTATTATATTTCGTCATCAGCTACTTAATTACTGTGGTTTTGTTATTCCTTTCTATCTATTATATTCCAATTATTTGCATTATATTTTACGTTGTATCAAATTAATTCACGCATCCTTAGCACTACGAACAAATTCAATTGTTACCCGGATTTAAGGGTAAACAAGTCCCCTGAGCATTTACATTTGTCTTCACCTCTGTTCTTGATCAAAATAACCAAATAAGACTCAATACGATAATTGTTTATGTATAATTACGTCCATCTTTCCCCACTAGTTAAATTTCATGGGCAAAACCGTTGGTAATTATAATTTGATTCTGAATATGTAGAGTAATCCTTAATTCACGTGCGCTCATTCTTGGAGTTTAGTGATCAAAATCATGTTTGCATGATTCACAATATATGTACACAACCTGTGACCTTACGGCAAAATCTCAAACCCGCAAAAATTGATTTAGTAAGGCTAATCCACTTTTCTGTAACTAATCTACTAATTTTCTTCCACAACTAATTTTCATAAGTTTTTCGCCCCACAACAGTCTCAAACTAGTCTAGAGGAAAATGATTCTTATCAACACTCGTAGTGTGCTTTAGCCGCGGCTTAATACAATGAATCATCGTGACTATGGGTACGGTTTCCGTGGCATAGTCATGATACGTAAATCCCAACTCAAATACGCGTTTCAAGAGACTTGACCTCAATTTCAACTAATAATAAAAATAAAATGTTGTAAGTCACAGGTACGTTTCACGTGGCGCGATTTGCAATATGTACAAAACAAAAACAACGAGTGCGCGACATCGCAACTTGTTCAAATAAATTCCATAAATACTAAAAGTGATTAAATAAATAATTAAAAGCGGTATAGAAGTGGTAATGCGTAAAAGGTTTTAAACATGTCGTAAATCAGATAATTAGGTCAATTATTAATTGTTGAGCGACCGTGATAAAACCACGGAATTTGGGAGTGGCTTACACCTTCTCCCTGGTTAACAGAATTCCTTAACTAGTCTTCTGTGTTTGCGGATCATAAATAGAGTGAATTTCCTCGATTTGGGATTTTAAAATAAACCAGTGACTTGAGACACTATCATAATTTTTCCAAGTAGCGACTCTGAATTAAGTAAATAATCTCATTTCGAATAATGTCACTTTAATTGAAAAAACTCCCTATCCCTCGGGGAAAAAGAGGTGTGACAAGTGCAGTATCTTTCACTATGCAAAATGCACATACAAAATTACAATACAAATTCACATCAGCAAATAATGTACAACTATAAACACATCTAAAATTGAAAGGACATTATATGTATTATCCTAATGTCAAAGTTTATCTTGCCTGTTATATTCTCACGAGAATAAGCATGAAAAAATAAATATTGAAGAGATATATATTAGTTCAATTATGCATATCTGATACTTAGATATAATGTTATGCAAAAACATATCAAGTGAAAGATATTACCGTATGTCTTTAAAGTTCATCAGAATTTCATAAGTAGTATTCTCCATAAGACCATTGTCCAAACTTGAGTGTAGGTCCCATTTTCAAAATTAGAACAATAACTTGGACAACGTCAAATTTGATTCTCTATAATTAAAAAAAGGTAGAAATATCCTTAAGATTGTTGGAAAAATTATTATGGAGAATAGGAGTTATCTTGAGGCATGTCAAGGACACTGTCCTTAAGAATATTTCGTGCACACAATAATGACTAAAATTAGGCGTATTCCCAGGATTCAACAAGGTCTTTTAGTCATAAAACTGGGAACAGAACTAGCAGAAAATTAAGAAAGAAACCCATCATATAGAAGGAAGAAGATGATTCAGAAAGTTATGTTAGAAAATGTCTCTTTAGCTCTTCAAAGACCATGTTTATATAGGTGTTGTTCTAATGACTAAATAACGGCTAGTTAACGGCTAGATAACAGCTAGTAACGGATCTATTAAATGTAAAATAATTTATTAACTGATAAATAGATATAAATAATATTTTAAAGAGTATTAAAATCAAGATGAACGTTACTTTTGAAATATCACTAATTTTACAATAATTTTTACGTCTTTCTTCCTTCTTTTTTTTTTGGGTCTAATTTAATGTTGGCAACAAATGTTGCATATCTTTGGCACAATTTCAACTGCTATTATCACTTGTAAAGCAAATAATACCGTCGATTAACTTATAGGAGTATTAACCATTACAAGGAACAAGAAGCTGGAGTTAAAGACTTCATCTGAGAAACTGAACCTACACAGCATTGAATTTGTGTTTTATCACAAGAAATCAGTGTAATTAGGGGCGGAGCTAGAAACCATGTGTGAATTCGGCTTAATCCAATAACTTTTGTTCAAATAGTATGTTTGTATTAAGATTTTTATTAAATATATATAAATATCAAATTTAAAACTCAATTATTAATACTTGAAATCGTCATTTTAAAATTCAGAACTCATAAAAATGAAATTTAGATTTTGCAGGGAAAGTCAAGAAGGGGATTATGAGCACAGTAAGCATTGCCAGAGAAGAATCGAAAGACCTTGACTTTTATGTTATTACAGTTCATAATTAGTGGGATTTTTCAACTACAACATGCAAAATGCATTAATAAAGTAAAGGAGCGTTGCTTTCATCCCCTGACAAGGAAAATGGTCCATTTGAATGAGTTTCTAATGCTTTTTGATTCGTAAACCTTTATTAAACAATATTATCAAGTGTGTGACCATCACGTGGAGAAATGAGCAAATCACGTGGAATTTTTTTTTAAATTATGGATGGAGCTGAGATTCGAATGCAGAATATTTGATTGCTCTAATATCATATTCGAAGTGTACGTCCATATCGTTTAAAAACTTAAATTGTTAGCGAAAATACACTTTGATTACTTAATTGAGTCTTCAACATATATTTATACTTACAAATTTATTAGAGCTATGAGATAAATAAATAACAAAAGAAGACGTTTTAACTGTACAGTTTAACTACACCATAGTAGTATACTTATAGGTAAGTCTAAAGTTCATATATTTATGGTTGTGTGTTGTCCACTATAAAGGTAGGAGATAATTCTTTGTCACGGATAAATCTTTTTTCCCCCAAATATAATGTCTCTTCAAAAAAATAAAAAAGAAAAAAGAAAAATGAAAAACCTTCCTATTAAGATACATGGTATTCAATAACAATACACATCTGTACAAAGTTGTTAACCTTTTTACCAATTCGAATATTACAATTGATTCAACAATATTGGTGATAACATCTACTGAAGCTCCCAAGAGAATAATGTCAGCAGCTATTTCTTCCTTTTTTCTACGGCAATAAATATCTTCTGGACCATCTTTTTTAAGCATATAAACGAAGCACAGCAAGGCCAACAGCTGAGATGGACACAAGGGTACCTATACAATATTTGATGACTTCATATTTTCCAGCTTCAAGTTGCGCCCTCAGTGCATGGATTTCCTATTTATGGATCGCATAGAAGAAGGTATTCACAAAACATAGTGAGTTCGATAAAGTTACCCGTTACTACACTAAATTTTATTGAATTTAACTTATATATACACCGACAGTGAAAAAGATTTTACACTTCCAGTGCAGTTTAACCTGTTGAAACAAGTCAGCTGTTATAGTTTCCAGGTAACTAGTTTACTAATTATATGCATTTACCTATAATTATCTCTTTTACACTGTCTGTGCATATTAGTACTCAACTTTGTTTTTCTGATCAATTACTACATTTTATTACTGTAAGCAAGAACAAACACTTACTCGATCTAGCTTGTTAGTAAGGTTGGTGGTTTCTGCATTCTGCTTGGCGAGCTCATCACGAATGCTTCTGCAACCAGTTGCAACTTAAGATGAGCCATAGCTAATCATTGATTTATTATGGAGTTGAAAAATGTTAAAAAGCATCATCATTGGACAGGAACTCTCAAAGTCTTACCCTCTTTCGAGATTTAAATCCAAACGTTGACCAGCAGTAAGCTTATCAATCTCATACCTATATCGGCAAATAAGTGGTTCACAAAGCTGGCAAATGAAGGCAAAATCAAATTTTCCACAATTCAAATGTACCTCAATTCGCTACGCACTTTTTCAATGTCATTCTGGAGCTTTTCAGTTTCATGTTGCAGTAAGGAAAAATGATTTTCCTGCAATGAGAGAACTTCAGGTATCAAACTCAATCAGTTCTTACAAGTTTACAAACATTAAAGCACATGAAAGTAATGCAGTAATCATCAGTCCAACATATAAAGTTCCAAAATCACTTTCAGCACCTTTATGCAAATGATCAGAAGCTAAGACATTACTCACTAGCTACGAACATCTACTGAATAATTCGGTCATATGGATCACAAGGCCAACCTTCATTTCAAGCCATATGAAGAACTAATAAACAGCCTGAATTACATATATGGATTGCTCCTTAAAGATTCTTCCAGTTAAACAGTGACTGTTTCTATATCCTAGAGATAAAGATTTGGTTGCACTGACGTTGTCACATAGTCCATCATTCTTCCTATTGGCAAGTTTAACTTGATTCTTTTGGTTCCTCCTTTGATCCATTCATAACATTGTGGATGTGGCCCCACTTGATTAAGGGATATGCAATCTGAGACAAGCAATAGCTTCCCAGAGAAATAACTGTTCTGAAGTTGGATATAATATTAAAACCTATCTAAGGAATCAGCAAATGAATGATACTTGCGTGCTGTTATCCTATATTCAGTGCTCAGATACTTCTGTACCTCTGAATCAATTAAAGTACATGGACCAATTCACCTTGACCTTAATTGAACGCTTGAATAATAGGGATAACTCTTTACCTTCACAAGATAGGGGTAAGGTCTGTGTACACGTTACCCTCTCCAGACCCCATCTGTGGGATTACACTGGGTTTGTTATTGTTGATGTAATAATAGGGATAAGCTTTTCCAAGCAAATTATGGAAAGGGTATATGAAACTACAGTGACATTCTTTTGAACATACAGTTTAAATTCTAAATTCATCCAGAAATGTCAGAAAGGACTTGAAGACAACAACAACAACTGACGCGGTGCAATTCCACATAGTGAATACATAGCCTTACCCTTACCTTGTCAGAAAGGACTTGAAGACTGGGTATCAAACTATAATCTTCCACCGCTGGAGTATTACTTATGGAAAAACATTAGGAACTATCAGGAGCCCTCTACAAGAATTTTGAGAAAATATTTGCATGATTGTATTTAGCCCTCTAAAAGTGAGTTCAGTGCAACTTCTAGCAGAACTCTTTCTAACAGGATATTGATCAATATGGCCACTCCTTAAACTAGCACAATGTAAAGGACTAAGGTGATGAGTGGTCCAAGTTAATTGCATTTTGAACTGAAAGAACATTGCAAAAAGATCGTGTTGCAAGTATAGATAGTTCACTCAGCTTAACATTTAATACCAACCTAATATCAACTAGAAGAAAATGTTTAGTGGTATATGCAGCAAAAGGCATCTCCATCTACAAACGCAACAATGGGTTATTTGGCTCAGAGCATGGATGATTTATACAGGTTTTAACAGCTAGTAAACTTTACATAACTGCATTCAGAATCATACATCTCGACATTTTACAATTTCAGAACCACAGAAGACAAAGCTAGACTACTGTTCCAAATAGGCAAAAACAATCAACAGGTGCAGATTAATACATCGTGATTTATTGTTCTACAAACTATATACACATGATGAAACCCTCTGAAAGTTAAAACTAGAATATATTTACCTGAGAACTTTGTACATGGGACTTGAACTTGGAAAGATTGGCTTCTTGAACCAAGTCAGACTACAGAGACAAACATACAAAACAGCATTGTCATATTGGTACAATAATGGCACATAGTTATAAAAAACAAAATAGATATCATCTGTGGAATATCTCTTACTTTCTGCATTTCAGCTAGTGAAACAAAAGAAGAAGCGATATTTTCCAAGCTGTCATTTAGAACCTCAGTGATAGCAGATGTTATTGCCTCTGCCTGCTTTGAAGGTACACCTTGTGCTTCTAAACTCTTAACCTGTCACACACACCAACTTCCTAAATATAACAACAACTACTACTGCTACGCCTCAATCCAAATAAGAATTGCTCTCAGCTATATGAATCCTCAATGAGAATGTCGCGCTATTTAAGCTCATCTCAAACCAATAATATTAATACTACACAAA
The DNA here is from genome assembly GCA_002018475.1 of Nicotiana obtusifolia. Taxonomy (NCBI): domain Eukaryota; kingdom Viridiplantae; phylum Streptophyta; class Magnoliopsida; order Solanales; family Solanaceae; genus Nicotiana; species Nicotiana obtusifolia. Next base: position 62,146 of record MCJB01049215.1, read on the forward strand.
ATAAAAATAAAAATACAACAACAACTACTACTGCTGCTGCTACGCTTCAATCAAAATAAGAATTGCGGTCAGCTATTCGAATCCTGACTAGCAATGTCAAACCAACAATATTAATAGTATACAAAATAAAAATAAAAATAAAAGTAATATATATTGTAGAATGCACTATAATCGAACAAATCTTTATGGATTTCCCTTCCGTAGGTAAAAGCAATGTAAAAAATGAAGATGACAATAAAATAAAAACAAAAATAGACAATGGAGAAACAAAATGCGAAAATTACCAGAGCTAAGGTATCAACGAGAAATGCACGCTTGCCATTAGCTTTAACCAGCTGCGACATCTTCCTATAATCAAACTTGTTATGAGCAAAAGATTTCGAAGATCGCAAACCATAAAATTTGACATTATAGCCATCGGTGCAATATCGAGATCTATTTACAAGTAAGGAAGCTACAGAAACATTGGACACATTATAATTTCCTCGTAATTTGGATAAGCTAATTCCATAATTAACACCTAATGGAATCACTCGCTTAACAGCAGCAGCCATCGATTAATTTCTTCAAAATTTTGCTCGCATCACTTAATCGCAAAATTTCCCTATCAGAAACCTGCTTTTTGCGAGCAAAAAAAACAAAGTATTTATATCTTAATCTTCTCTACAGTAAAGAAAAAGAGAGGGATGAATTAATTAAGAGGAGTTTTGAAAATGGTGGCTGTGGACTGATGAGGAAAAATGAGAGAAAAGCGAGATTCAAGCTAAGAATTGTTGCCTTCTGTTGGTTAAGAAATTAGTTGTTTTTGTTGATTGTTAATGGCGGAACAAATGAATTTAACGTCTTTTTTACATTCTACGGTTTCTTCCCCAAACAGCTTCGTTTTGCGTACTTTCCTTTATTTTATTGTTAATAATAACGTGTATGCTTTCGTAGAAAAGCATAAAATAGTCCCTAATTTTTGGGAGTTGATTTAAAAAATAGTCCTTCGATTTATCACATTTGGGCATTTTTTGCCTCTGTTGTATTTAGAAAACACTAAAGTAATACCTAAGGAATTTGATTTAGAAATAACCATTGATTCATTTGATATTTCAAATAATAGAAGGTAGAAAAAAGTGTTTGATGCGTGCATTGGGTTGAAAAAGATTCTTTTTAATCAAGAGATGTCCGTCCCAAATCTGAAGAACTATTTTAAATCAATCCTAAAGATAAGAGACTATGCGATTGTTTTGGTACAAACACAAATAATGTAGGAATTAGTAATGTAGGGATTAGTAATACAGGGATTGTAGTGTTGAATTATTTTTTATCAAGTGTTTGGTTCATTGTATTAAAAATTAGCTATGCAATGTATAATCTAAGCTTGTGTTTATTTTAAAACGGTACAAAATCTTCTTTACAATTATACCCTTGAATATTCTTCTTTCTGTATGTAAAGAAATTTAAGAAAAGGATTTGAGGGGCGGTTTAGTAATTTTAGGGTCTTATCTAGGTATAGTTAATGCATGGATTAGTAATTCCTTGGTTTCCTTGGTATTAGCTAAGTCCTCCTATGAGGTATAAGTAATTCATGTATTAGGTATGCTTAAATTGAATTGAGCAACCAAACATTATATTGAACGAATTAAATTTTTATACAGGAATTGTTTTATTTAATACAGCCTACCAAACGACCCCAAAGAACTAACATTACTAGAATGTAAATCTGAAGAACTATTTTAAATCAATCCTAAAGATAAGAGACTATATTCGTCGTTTTTCAAGGCTTTGGGTTCGGATGGCGAAATGGCAAATGACAAGTTGGTTTCTTTTTTCGTCTTTTTATTATTTTATTTATTTTTCTGCTAATCATAGGGAATCGAAATGTTGGAATTATTGGAAGATAAGGTCGGTGAAAACATTGAACATAATTACAGAATATATAATAACACTAATAAATTAAGATGTGCACTTTTACCATTATTTAGTTTTCGATGAAACAATATAGACTATAAAGTAAGTAATGTTTCAAGATCCTTTGGCTTACATATTAATTAATCTATACTCCTCCGTTCATAGAAGAGGAAATTAACATAGAAAGTATCCCTTATGTAAACTTTGCAAAGCTGATACATTCTACGTTTGAAAGTTAAGCTAGTGGACGTGACGTAAAGTTTTAATAGAATTGGCAACATATTGACATAAATTGATAAGGGGTCGTTTGGTAGGTTGTACTAAGTAAAATAATCTTCGTATAAAAATTTAATCCGTTCAATATAATATTTAGTTGCTATCAATTCAATTTATGCATACCTAATACATGGATTACATATACCTCATAGGAGAGCTTAGCTAATACCAAGGAAACCAAGGAATTACTAATCCCTGCATTAATTACTTGGATAAGATCCTAAAATTACTAAATCGCCCCTCAAACTATTTTCCTAAATTTCTTTATATACAGAAAGAAGAATATTCAAGGGTATAATTATAAAGAAGATTTTGTATAGTTTTAAAACAAATATATGCTAATTTTTAATGCAATGAACCAAACATTTGATAAAAAATAATTCCAGCACTACATTCCCTGCATTACTAATACCTGCATTACTACTTCCTGCATTACTAACCCCTACATTACTTGTAATCGTACCAAACGATCCCTAAATACATCAACTCTTTTTATCCTGCCTCCTACCCACTGGTGGTGAAGGGGTAAGTTTAACTTTTCTGACGCTCCAGTACATATGAAGCGGTAACTTTTTTCCTTCACGAGAAAGTTTGAACATCTTTAACAAAATTTCTGGTCGCTAAGGCCATTGAAAACTTGAATGTTGATGAAGAGATGGGCTTGGTTTTACCGGGTTTTCTTGATATATGTGATATTAGTGTGACAGAAACTTGAATGTTGGATATTTGGAGTTTCAGACTGTCAATATTGGATCACATTGACTCTTGAGTGTATTGCTGGTCTGGTAGTTAATTTGGTTGCTCGCCTATAGTGCAGCCTAGGCCTTCCCAAAAGAATGATCATATATTAGCGTATTGCCAATATCGTATAATGATCATATATTTATCATTATACGTAGAATTTTTACACCATCTAAAATAATAGTAAGTGAATTTTGGCTGAATCATTATATGGGTAAATTCCCAAACTTTATCCCCTTTAAGGAAGGTGTTGTAGATATATCGAGAAAATTTTGGTATCCCTAGGGCCCGAGCACTATCAATTACCAGCGACAAAACACAGCATTTAACTCCGCCTCACTTGCAAGAAGAAGGAATTTTCTTTTTGTCTTTATAAATATCTACGATCGTATCCGGATAGAGATGATGGTCTTCCTTTGATGTTTCCAAGTCGGTCATAATGAAATAAATAGGCGAAGCAGTCAATAAGATGGCCTCTAGTTTGTAATTCAGATAAATGTAGTCATATATTAAAGATAGATCTGGATAGAGATGGAAAGGTTGATGCAATGTACAGATCTTGGTATGAAACTCATTAATGAGAAAACATTTAACGCAAATGTCTTGTTGAGTAGCTCAATGTTAGGTCTTGAGTGTGGTATCCTTTGTGTAGTGCCCAAACTTATCACATGCTTGACTTGAACATCGTTAGCTAGAAATTAGAGTTTCACACACTAAACAGTGTTGTTTAAAGCTTTCAATTGAATAGAAGAAGAAAACAAAAAATTGTTGAAGTTTTTCATTTGGACTTAAAAGCATATAAAATAATAATAATAATAATAATAAATAATAATAATACAGCGACAAGAATAAGGTAGGTGCTGCCGAAAGAGCCCACCTAGGAGAAAAGTTGAAATCAAAGGCCCTCCGACAGAATATTTTATGGTGCAAATTAATTTATGGACCAATTAAAGCAATACAAACTTTGATTAATGGGTTAGTCCTTTTTGTAGATATCGTTTTCATTGGTCGGTATCTCGACTATGGCTGTGCATAATTTGGTATATACTGAATTACTGTATCGAAATCGAAAATTTTGATATTTGGTATTCGGTATTTTGATATTTGGTATGATAAGTGGTTTAAGTTTTTAAAAAAATGGTATTAGGTATGGTATACGGTATTAAAAAATAAAATACTGAAATATCGATACCGTACCAAAATAAATACTAAATTACACAATACGCATATTTATTGATTATAACATAAATATTAAAGTTCTAAATTTTACTTTCAGTTAGTTTTATACTTTTCTTTAATCTTTACCTCTTTTTTCCCCACTATACTTGCCTTTCCATCTTTTCTTTGGTTGCCTACTTATGTTTCAACCTTTTTCTCATCTAGGTTTAGCATTTTTTATTTTTCTTTTCTTTTCTCACTCTATTATTTTCGTGTTTGTGAGTACCTTACTTAAGAATATTGTAATTTATGGCTTTATGCACTAATTATTATTCGAGCCAAACAAACCGAATTTACCAGATCGAATAAATCGAGACCGAAAGAAGAAAAGCCAAACCATACCGAATTTAGTTAGGTAAGATATTGGTATAGCATTTTAAGAAACTGAATATCAAAAATACCGAACTGAAATATCTAAATACCGTACCATACCGACCGGCGAGCACCCTTAATCTCGACTTAGCTAAGGACAACTTCTTTGATTTCTACTTTCATCCATATCTACATCATTATATTATATTAAAAGCATGAAGGCCCTTGAAGAAATGTCGTTCGCTGTTTTTATCCTTTTAAAATAGAGTTTTAATTATTTTTTTATTTAAAAATTTGAAATAACTAAATTTTTTATTATTATATTATTCCTTGTTTGAACGTTTCTAATATTTAAGACTTTAAAATCAAATAAGATTATACCTTTTATAAACGCTTTCCTATTTGAACTATGTAATCTAACTATATTACCTTTCATGCTAATTTTCTTAACATTTATAACGTTGCAATAACTAAAATAATATTCACAAATCCTTCTCTAGAACATTCTCAACCTTAATCGGCAAGATTCCCTAAATTTCATCTAATTTACACTAAATATTTGTTTGTGCATTTTCGATAGCCAAGCAAATGTTATTTGAAACTTGTGTTAAATCTAATAGCATGATTTCAGAAACACCGAAAAACTAATCATGAAAAATGGAAGAATAGAAATATCGGACAAGATTAATTTTTTCTTACTTATTTTCATATTTTATGTATTTTGAAATTTAATTTGAAAATCTTAATAATTATGTTGTGTCACAAAGCTAATTATGTCCTAATGATAAGTAATGCAATATTTTTCATTTTGGGGTTTAAATAATATTAAATTACTAGATGTAAGTTTCATTTCGGACGTAGATAATACTATTAAATTCCTAAATATTAGGCGTTGCTACATAATTTAAAGAATGAAAGACTTAATAGTCAAAACTTTAGGTAAAAACACATAAATATAATAATAAAAAATAATTACATAAATTTTTAATCTAATTGAACAAACAAAAATAAAATAGATTCAAACCATACGAAAAGAATAATTCCAGCCTTATTGAAATATTTACCTTCGACCCGAGCTTGCAATAGCCAGCACTAATGAACAAGGGGAACAACTAATCATAGAGAAAATAATAATGTACTCCTTTACCATGTCCCCATTGAATAAATATCATCTCCTTTATATAGTAGGAGAGTTTCATCCCTAGTACAACTCTAAAAAAGGTAAAAAAAAATTTCTCGTTAATCACTGATCTGTCAGTGATAGGGGCCGAGATCCATGCCGTGATATTCGGTCGGGAGCGGATATCACGTTCCTTCATTGGTCGTGTGCAACCATTTGGTAATACTTTTCCGAGGTCTCTGAGCTCGAACCGAATCCGGAGGGCGTGGTCTCGATGGCTTTGATGGTAAGCGCTCTGTTCGGGCCTTAGCACGAGAGGTATATCTGGTCGGTCTAGGATATAACGGCCCTATGTTAGTCGTTCTTGATTGCCTGACCATGTTTTTCGAAGTCGTTCAAAGCTAAGACTGATTCTGAACCATAACTCGATGAGACTCTTACCCCGATTTCGGTCCCCTGTCATCATGTCTCGAGCTTGGCTAAATCGTCGGAGATCGGGGGTACCATGAGCCCGGTTTTACCCGTATACGGATAGTCCCCTCGTTTCTCGGAGAGTAAAAGGCGAGAAACGACATGCGCTCCCGATTCTTACTTCGACACATCGCGGCAGAAACGAAAAAACATCTGAAATGTCTCGTCAATCAAGTCATAATGGCATTAAACGCATGTCCGCCGTCGACGCCGGCCCTGGACGTAAAACGTCGCTGAACTCCTATAAATACCCCCTTTTCTATCTATTTTTCACTTTACACCAAATCTTCTACCTTCATACCTTCAGGATTTCAATATAATTAAGCGTTTTTACCCCTTACCCAAGGTTCTTCAGTACTTTGCAAAACTTTTACTCATCTCCTACTCAAGCCAATAAGTCTGATCTTTTAACCTTTCACTCTTTCACCATGTTTTCCAAGCTTTTTCTTGCATAAAAATGGCAAAAACTTCAAAATTTGTTCCTCAGAAGGATGCTCCTTCTTCCTCGCGACTGACCACTGAGGTCGAGAAGACCGTCCCTGATACGATTATTGATGAACCGGCGGAAGAGCCCCCCTTGAATATGTTCATTCCTGGTGGTTGTTTGATCACTGGCGACTTTAAGGTTGAAAAGCCTTATTCTGTATAGGGTCGATGTGTGGAGGCCTCGAGATACATCTGCTCAATTACCGAAGAGGTCCTACCCACGGTCCGAAAAGACTACAACTGGGCCGACAAAGACATAGTGGTTCCCCACCCCGAAGAGGCCATTACCACCCATGTCGAGGGATATCTAAGTGTTTATACCTATCCCTTTACATTGAGCCCAGTAGACCCGGTCATTTTAGACTTCTGCAAGAGGTACAACGTGTGCCTAGGCCATATTCATCCATCACTATGGAGGATCGTGATCCTCCTCCGATATTTTGTGAACAAAATCGGCGGATGTTCGTTCACCGTCGATCATCTACTCCGCTTATACAGTCCCCGAATCTTCGGGGGAGGGGGGAGGGCTGATAAAGCTAGTACGCAGGGCTAACAAGGTCCCATTCTTGAGCATCGACGAAGACCGGGATCGGGGTTAGCAAGGACATTTTTTTCGAGTGAGGACCGTCGACCTGGTACCTGCCGAGTAGAGGTCGCTCCCCGAAAGTGGAACAAATCACGTAAGTATTTCCTTTAAGCGTCGATTTTATGACTTATCTTCCCTTTTCTTATCGGTGCTTGTTAAGTTATAGCCCTTGTTCGAGTTCCGAATGCTATCCCTCGACTCAAGGAATGGATCAAGGGCATTATTTCACGGATGCCCTACTCCGAGCGCTCATTGCGCAAACTTTCAGAACGTCGTTAGGAGACCCGTTCTTATGGTAAGGTTCTTTTCCCGAACAAGTCGTAGTGAACTTTATCTTCTAACATCGCGTCCTTATCTCCTCTATTTTTCTTAGTAGGTTTGCCTAAGAACGTCGAGCTTAGGCGTTCGGTTAGGGATGAGGACTTTCCTATTGAGTCTCCTGCCCCGGGGCAAGCCGGAGAGAGGACGAGGAGAAGGGCTCCGAGTTCCCCGAGATCAGAGAAAAAGAAAACAAGGAGAAGGCTGGTGCGCAAGCCAAAGGAAAACACCAGCTCTCGAGTACCAATAGCGGACTTGCTCTATCGGCTTAGGGACGAGCCCGAGGAGGAAGAGCCTTTTGTTTTTGTGGCCCACGAGTCGTTGCCCCTCCAAAAGCAGGGGGCCGTCGAAACAGAGACCCGTGAGGCCGATCTGCCTTAGGCTAGGGAGGTAGATGAGGAGCCTGGGACTGAGGCTTCCCGGGATGCGGGCAATGCCCCGAAGGAGGCACTTGGTGTTATAGACATCATCGAGTCACCCTTGTTTACCAAGTCTATGTACAACGAGGCCAAAACTGTGAAAGAACGACCTAACGAGGGGGCCCATGGAGCGGACGATCCCCTCTGCTGTTTTTTTTATGTTGTGGATTCCACGCCACGGAGGACATTATTGGGTTAGGTGACTTAGAGGTATCGAGGAAAAGCCCATCCTCGGGGGTAGGTGGGCCTAACTCGAGCCCGATAATGGTCAACCGATTCCCTGCCCTGAGTGCGGATCCTGGTCGGAAGCGGTCAATTATCATCACCGTTCCGAAGGATGCCCGGGTCCCCCCCCCCTCCCCGTAGGGATAGCCACTTACCTCTGGTGCCTGGTGAATGAGGAAGATCAGGCCAAAATGAATGAGTTAGACTCGCCATGCCTGTTTAACGAAGCACAACAGGCTGAACCGGGTAACTTTTTATAATCCCTCATGATTCCAATTTTTCTTCTGATATTTGAACTAATTTTGATAATTCTAATATCTTTCCTTGTATTTGCAGGCCTCGGTGATCCACCACGAAACCTTCCTCCGGTATCGAGACACGTTGAGCTAACTCGAGGCCGAAGCCAAAGAGCTTGCTGAGAAAAAAAAATATGTATAAACATCTCAGCAAGCAACGCGACGGTGAAATCAAGAGCCTCCGAGCCGAGTTGGATGCGGCCTAGAAGGAATATGCCGACCTGTTGGAATAGGTAAAATTTTTAGAAGTTAGTGATTATGAGCTAGACACGGTGTCTAACGGTCAGAATCCATTGGTCCAGCAGAAGATAGATCGGGTTGATCAGCTCCGGGCTGAGATAGACGAAGTCAAGGCCATGTCCGAGTAGTGGAAGGGAAAGATGGACCGGTTAGCTTCTGAAAAATAAACAACCCAGGATCAATTGGCCTCGGCGGAGGTCCAACTTTGATCGATGAAAGAGAAGGCAGAGGCACGATCCCGAAAAATTCAGGAGCTTCAGTCTCAACTGAGCTTGGCTGTTGTCGATCTTGAAACCCTTGCCAAAGAGCTTAAAGCAGCCAAGTGAGTGGATGAAATAGCCAAGGCCGATGCCGATGAGATGATGGCCCAGTACAAAGCCGATGCTAAGACTGCTCAGGAGCGCCTAAAGGCCATAGTCGATCATGCGAAGTGGTAGTCCCGAAGGGAGGCTCTCGAAGAGGTTCATGCCGGGGGGTTCCATTTATCGGCCAAGCTAGAAAATGTTAAGAGGCTCGAGACCGAGGTCAAGAAGCTGGCGTACCCCGAGGATGAGGAAGAGGGTTCGGACGGGTCCGAGGACGAGGAAGATTCCGACGACCCCAGTGATGAGGCAGGATTTGGTGAGGATTAGGTCTTCTTAGGTGCCTTGTAATTTTTACTTTTGTACCATTGTATTTTGTTAAGGCCGTTTAGCCTTTGTAAAATTTTTTGTATATACATATATATATATATAAAAGGCTTATTCCCTTCGGCAATTTTCGAGCATGATTCTTTTTGCTTTCTTCTTTATGATTGCAAAGATTTCGAATGCCTTAGCATGTAATAATTAGATCTTATTCGGAGGTTCGAACATTATTCATTTTCGATACTATTTAGCTTAAGGCTAGTGGGGTGGCTTGGAATGACCGGAAGCTTTCCCCGAAATTTTCACTTAGGATTTTTTATAATATGCCAAGGTAGTCTTCGAACCGGTTTAGAATTTTTGAAGGCCTTATGTTTTGGTTACGGATCTCAGACATCTCCGAGCCATTCTAGGACGGTCGTAGCCTCTTAAGATCGGGTATTGCCTAATGTGCTCATTACCCCAAGTTATCCGAGCTTGCTTAGGATGATAGTTTTGAATGGGGATGGCCGTGGACTTTAGAGTTCGGGCACTTCCTAATAAGCATTGTGCCTTGGGGGTTCAATACCCGGGGTCGCCCGAGCCTGCCTTGGACGATAGTCCCCGAGTGAGGGTGACCTCTTGGATCCAGACTGAGATTGTCCTTGGGCTTGATATCTTCAGGAGACCAAATGTAGAAATTTTTAAAGGATAAAATATTTATCCGCAAGGAGAACTTTCTTTCATTTCTATACAAGATTACAAATGTATACATGCTTCGCGTCAGAGCTTGGGTGGTCTATGCGGGCACGGTTCATTTGACCGTTTGGCACTTACAATAAATCCTATCCACCGAGCCTAGGTAGTTCGAGCATAAAGGTTCTCTCCTTGCCAAAATTATTATCCGAGGGTGACAGCCCCCAGTATCTGAAGCCGATCATAAAGAGGCCTCGGATACTACTGATGTGGTCCTCTTCGATTCTAAGTTAGCATGATCCTCTGTTGCCTTGTTAAAAACCTTGCCGAACCCATTTGGGACAAAACCGGTCTAAGAAAAAAAGCAACGTGCGCTTTCAGTCCAAATAGTCGTATCGTCCCTTGATCGTTACCTGCAAGTGTTAGTCTAATATGTAAAGGAAACAAATGAATGGCGTCGTACCTCAACAGTAGTATCATTTTAAATGGGCCACGTTCTAGTTATTCGGTAGTCACTCATCGTTCATTGCTTTGAATTTGTATGATCCTTTGCTGGTGATCTCGATAATTCGATATGGACCTTCCTAATTCAGCCCCAAATTCCCCTCATTCGGGTTCTAGGTGCTCAACGTCACCTTCCTTAATACCAAATTCCCGATACCGAAGTGTCGAAGGTTAGCTCTTCGATTGTAATACTGTTCAATTCGTTGCTTTTGGGCGAACATCCGGATGGGGGCGGCCTTGCTCCTTTCGTCTAGCAGTTTCAGGCTCATATTCATGGCCTCATCGCTTGACTCCTCGGTCGCATATTAGAAGCTAAGACTCGGTTTCCCTACTTCAACTGGTATTAGAGCTTCAGCGCTGTAAATCAACGAGAACATGGTGGCCCTGGTACTAGACTTTGAGGTAGTACGATGTGCCCATAGGGATTCGGGCAAAATTTCTTTCCATTTTCCTGTGGCGTGGGTCAATCTCTTTTTGAGGTTTTGGAATATGATTTTATTGGTGGACTCTGCTAGCCTGTTCCCACTAGGGTGGTAGGGTGTTGATAGGATCCTTTTAATCTTATGGTCTTCAAGAAACTTGCTACTTTGCTGCAGATGAACTGTTTTCCATTGTCGCAGACGATCTCGCCCGACTTTCCGAACTGGCATATTTTCTGATCCCATATGAAATCGATGACTCCCTTCTCCATGACTTTCTCGTATGCTTGGGCTTCCACCCACTTAGAAAAATAGTCAGTCATAAATAATATAAATTGAGCCTTACCGGGTGCCCATGAAAGGGGACCGACGATGTCCATCTCCCATTTCATGAACGGCCAGGGTGACAAGACCGAATATAGCAGCTCCCCGGGATGATGAATCATCGGAGTATGCCTTTGACATTCATCGCATTTTTGTACGAACTCCTTCGCGTCCTTTTTCATGTCGATCCAGTAGTAGCCGGCTCTAATTATTTTTCGCACTAATGATTTGGCGCCCGAATGATATTCACAGATGCCTTCGTGGACCTCCCTCAGAACATACTCGATATCTTTCGGTCCTAGACATATTGCAAGTGAGCCATCGAATGTTGTTCTAAACAGGGTACCGTCTTCGGACAAGCTGAATTGGGCTGCCTTCGTACGCAGAGCCCTCAATTCTAGAGGATCCGAGGGCAGTTTTCTGGTCTTCAGATACTCTATATGTTTGTTTCTCCAGTCCCAAGTTAGGCTTGTTGAATTTATTTCGGCGTGACCTTCTTCCACTACCGATCTCATGAGTTGCACAACCGCCCCCGAGTTGAACTCATTGTCATCGACTGGCGATCCCAAATTAGCAAGGGCATTGGCCTCACTGTTTTGATCTCGAGGTACATGTTGTAGAGTCTATTCATTAAACCGATGTAATATTACCTGTAGCATATCCAAGTATCTTTGCTTTCATTCCTCTCTGACCTCAAACGTTCCATTAACTTGGTTCACCAGAAGGAAGGAGTCGCACTTAGCTTCGATCACCTCTGCCCCGAAGCTTTTGGCCAGTTCAAGACCTGCAATCATAGCCTCATATTCAGCCTCATTGTTCGTCAATTTTACAGTCCTAATAAATTGTCTAACTACATTACCTGTTGGTGGCTTCAATACGATACTAAGTTCGGAGCCTTTTGCGTTTCAGGCACCATCCGTAAAGAGGGTCCAGATTCCCAAAGAAGTCCCCGAGTTTAACAAAGACTTTCTTTCCTCCTCGGGTATTTGGGCCGGGTAAAGTCGGCCACAAAGTCTGTCAAAATTTGAGATTTAATGGCGATCCGGGGCCATTATTCGATATCGTACCCGCTGATCTCTACGGCACATTTGGCCAATCGTCCCGAGAGCTCGGGTTTATGCATTACATTCCTCAATGGGTTAAGTAGTTACAACACATATAGGGTGACATTTAAAGTAATGTTTCAGCTTCCTAGAGGCGCTTAGCAAAGCAAGCGCCTATTTTTCTAGGTGAGGGTATCTAGTTTCGGCCTCGCCTAGAGTCCTGCTAACATAATAGATTGGAAATTGAATACCTTCCTCTTGCCGAACTAGGACTCCACTTACTGCTATCTCGGATACTGCTAAGTACATGTATAACTATTCGTCTATCTTTCGAGTATGAAGCAGAGGTGGGCTCAAAAGATACCGCTTGAGTTCTTCCAAGGCTCATTGGCATTCCGGGTCCATGAGAAGTGATTCTTTTTCTTCAATAGTAAGAAGAATCGGTGGTTCTTGTTAGAGGACCTCGAGATGAATCGCCCAGGGAGGCTATGCGTCCGGTTAACCTTTGAACGGCCTTGACATTTTCCACAACAGTGATATCTTCGATGGCCTCTTATCGGGATTAATCTCTATTCCCCGGTTGAATACCATGAACTCGGGGAATTTCCCGGACCCGACTCCGAATGCATATTTCTTGGGTTCAAATTCATATTTTACTTCTTCAATATGCTGAAGGTTTCCTGCAAATGTTTCAAATGGTCCTCTGCTAACAGAGGCTTAACCAGCATATCATCAATGTAAACCTCCATCAATTATCCTATTTGTTCTTCGAACATCCGATTTACTAGGCATTGGTAAGTGGCACCAGCCTTTTTTGGTCCGAATGGCATCACGTTATAGTAATAGGTGCCGTACTTAGTGATGAAGGAAGTTTTTTCTTGATCGCTCGGGTCCATCTATATTTGGTTGTACCCGGAATAAGCATCAAGAAAACTGAGGATCTTGTGGTCGGCTGTTGCATCGATCATGCGATCGATGTTAGGCAAAGGGAAAGATTCGTTGGGACATGCTTTATTCAAGTCTTTATAGTCTACACACACTATTAATTTTTTCCCCTTTTTATGGACTACTACTACGTTTGCTAACCAGTCCGGGTACTTAACCTCCTGGATGGACCCTATTTTAAGGAGTTTAGATACCTCGTCCTTGATGAACGCACGCTTGACTTCGGTCTGGGTCTCCTCTTCTGCTTGCCCCAGTGGAACTTCAGGTCTAAGCTTAGTTTGTGAGTGGTTATATTTGACGGGATCCCTTTCATATCAAGGTGGGACCAAATGAAATAATTTAAGTTAGCTATAAGGAATTAAATGAGTTTTTTCTTGAGCTCGGGACTCAACCCCGTGCCTAAGTAAACATTTCGATCGGGCAAGTGCTCAATCAATACGACTTGCTCCAATTCCTTAACTGTCGATTTGGTAGCTTCAGAATCGTCGGGGGCTATGAAAGACCTGGGAACCCCGTAGTCGTCGTCCTCAACCGTCTCCTGCTTCTCCGGTTGGGACGGGGTGTCAGTAGTTGCTATTTAGTTTCTCCCTTGGTGACCAAACCCAGATCCTTTGGTGTAGAAAGTGCGGATATCGGGACAATCTCGTCGACCGCAAATAACTCTTTTGCAGCCAGTTGTTCTCCATAAATTGTTTTTATTCCTCCCGGCGTCGGGAACTTTAACACCTGGTGCAGCGTCGAGGACACTGCCCTCATGTTTTGAATCCACGGTCTCCCGAACAATACATTGTACCTTATGTCCCCTTCGATCACGCAGAACTTCGTTTCCTGAATGGTCCCGGCAGTGTTTACCGGTAATGTTATCTCCCCTTTAGTGGTCTCACATGCGATGTTGAATCCATTTAGAACTCGGACTGCAGGCACGATTTGATCTTGTAGACCGAGCTGTTCCACAACCCTCGATCTGATAGCCAGCACTGATGAACAAGGGGAAGAGCTAATCATAGAAAAATAATAATGTACTGCTTTGAAACACATGTCATCATGTCCCCATTGAATAAATATCATATCCTTTATATAGTAGCAGAGTTTCATCCCTGTTACAACTCTAGAAAAGGTAAAAGTCTTTTTTTCCGTTAATCACTAATTTGTTGCCGATATGGGCCGAGATCCACACTGTGATATCAGGTCGGGCGCGGTATCACAGCCTTTGTTGGTCGTGTGCAACCGTTTGGTAATGCTTTTCCGAGGTCTTAGAGCTCGAACCGAATCCGGGGGGCGTGGCCTCGAGGCTCCGATGCTTAGCGCTCTGTTCGAGCCTTAGCACGGGAGGTATATTCGACCGGTCCAGGATATAACGGCCCTCCTTCGGTCGTGTTTGATTGCCGACCATGTTCTTTGAAGTCGTTCAAAGCTAGGTCCGATTCCCAACCATAACCCAATGAGACTCTTGTCCCGATTTCGGTCCCCTGTCTTCATGTCTCGAGCTTGGCTTATTTCGTCGGAGACCAGAATACCATGAGCCCGATTTTACCCGTACATAATAAAAACTACAAGTTTTTAATGATATATATGAATAGTATGTATAAATGTCTAAATTATATTTTCCGAATATCGACTTGTTGGATCATTGGTGTCACGAGCATTGTTTACATGCTAATCAGAGGCTAGCTAGATAAAGGGGAGTAGTCCAAGGTGATAAAAGATCAGATAAAATGGAGTCATTTGCTTGTTTTCGTAATTTTCAAGTTTTAAATAAATAAAAAAATTATTAGAAGTTTTTTACTTGAACTACGTGTGAAATCTCAATATTTAAAACTCGAAATTCATTAAAATTTTATCTTATTGAATTATTTCTTTTAAGTATGATGTAACTGTAAAGTTTGTGACAGATAACAATATTAACAGTAAGATTTGTCTTACGACAAAATCATCCAAATGATAAAAGAAAACTTATATTAATAATATTGTTCCCCAATTAAGTGAAAAATATCTAATTAGTAAACTCAAGTATTGTATCACTAAAATTTTATTAACGGATAACTTTTTAATTACCTAATTTGAATTCTGCTTTATACTAAAAGAATATCTTAAAATATATGTGCAGATAAAATAATTAATTTTAATGCTATTGTAATGATTATATGAATGCATATTAAATTTACATGAATTCTAATAGTCTTTTAATAATAATAATAATAATAAACTTTAATTATCTACCTTAATTTTCTATGACAATATTTTTTTCTTTATAATAGAAAACATAGTTGTATTTTGAACATTATCTATCTAATTAAATTCTTTGTATGATAACTAAATCTAGCAATATAAAATATTTTTTTGTTTTTCATATTTTCCAATTTGAGTAAGATTAAATTCATATTAGGTACTTGAGAAGATCAAATTCATATTAGGTACTTGAGCAAATAGAATTTTAATTTTAACACCATAAGGATATATTATTGTTACACGATATTTGAGTAAAAATCAAGATATTATTCTACTATATATATCAAAGTTTTGACAAGGCATTAAGAATGACACAATTTTTATTTATTTATTAAGTTATTTAAACAAGATTAAATATTTATTATTTTCAAGAGCTTGTAATTTTATAAAATTTTATTTTATAACTCAATCACATAAGTTTTTATTATTTAAGATACTTATTATTAATTTTATACTCATCCGAAATACACGCGCAAAACGCATACTCTAATACTAGTTTGTTATAAATGGCATATAAAACGAGAGGTGCTAAGCCTTACATTTGATCTATACTTGTCTATTTAGATTTATGTCATTTACAATTTCGTATTTCCGCACTATTTTGTACCTTCACAACCCTTTTTCCCCACATACCAAAACAAAAGTCCAAAAACAAAAAAACTATGCGAACTTATTGTTTGTCTCTCGTAAAGTAGGTTTAAAATTATGTGGTTACTAATTGTTTGTTTTTTTAAGTATCCAATGCCCAGAATTTACTAATCTGATAGTCCAGATTCGCGCCATGAAATTTAATTAGTATGAGAGTTTTAGCACTTCCTACAGAAAATAAATTCAATATCAAAATTCGAACTCGATATATTTAATAAAAAGAAAAGAACTTTAATTTTACTATTTACTATTCCACTGTACCCTCAGTTGAGTGGTCACTACTCACTAACCATTGCAGAAGAAAGTAGAAATTTTCTTTGGAGTCCCTTTTATATTAGGATGCCTTACGTTAGGGGTTAAGAATATAAGATATGATCTTTCTGTCTCTTTTTCCAATTTATTTGATTCTGAGATTCAAATTGCTCAACCAGACAAAAGAAAGATTCAAATTGGTCGTCGCACTATTGACCAAATTCAATACATTTAACTACCTAGACTCTGTTGGTCCAAAAGAGGAAGAAAAAAATGAAAATTGTATTTACATTAGAGAAGAATCTAAATTTAAGCTACTTTAAGTTAATATATAATAATAATCAAATTCATATTTAAGTATATATAGAGTAAAAATTAAGTGAACTTATATATGTTATGCTATAAATACGCCAATTATTTATATATACATAATAAATGGACCTTGCGCCTAACTAAACCCCAAATGCTAGCTTCTGAGGATTGCTCAAAACCATATAAGGAGACCAAAGACCTCAAATCCCACCGATGTGGGACAACTCAACACACCCCCTCACGTCATGCACTCTGGAGCGTGGACAACATAAATAGGGGCCCAACATCGGTAACAATAATTGAGATGGGCACGGCTCTGATACCATGATAAATGAACCTTGGGTCTAACTCAACCCCAAATGCTAGTTTATAAGATGAGGATTGCTCAAGACCATATAAGGAGACCAAAGACCTCAAATCCCACCGACGTGGGACAACTCAACAATACACACACATGCCAAAAACCACCAAGAAATAGAAAAGGAAACAAGGGAAAACTTTTTCAAGCATATTGCATCTGTTTATTTCTTTGGGATGACGCTTCTCTAAAGATGGTGAAGTATATATGAAGTTTTGGCTTTCTCTTTTCTCAATATAACAGAAAGTGAACTCTAGTAATTTTAACTTCCGAGTGTTGTACACATTTAGACCGACAAAACAGTACTCATATCGTACTCAATCACAAAATAGTTGAAATTAATTATTCAAAATATGTCTATTTACTTCGTTTTATTCAATACTCAAAAGTTATAGTAACTTAATTATTTTTATATAATTGTTAATCTAGCCAGCTCTACTTCTTTATTTGAATTTAGATCTACTTTACTTGCGAAACTCATGTAGATAATTACATGCAGTATGCCTAGTGTTAATTTTTATATATACAACATAAAATAGAGAGATGGAGGGGGACATAGACCTTACCTCCCAATATGAAAGATATACACTCTTGGTCATCGAGACTTGAAAACCAAGTATACCTAGGTAGTTGTGATGGGTTAGATCTATGATGATGTAATGATTGTCTATCTTATAACATCGATAGACAATCATATGTATAAAAACATTGTGAAGTGAATCTAGGTCAACTATACAAAAGAGTACATATGTTCCTAAATCTACTAAAGAAGTGATTTGAAATAGTATACTCTCTGTACGATAAGGTCTATTTCTAGCAAAAAATGAGAATCTTCTACGTGATGTATCAAAAACAGAAGGTAACAATCTTCAACTTTGCTAATTCATGTGATTCACTCCTCTTAGTTGTCCCAAAAAAGAATAATATATTTCTTTATTTTAAAAATAATTTAATTTTAAACTTCTCATTACATCCTTAATGAGATGATATTTTTAGATTAAAAGTTTTAAAAGTATTTGATTCTTCTTCAAATTTATGCCTAATTAAAATGCATCACATAAAATGAGACGAAGAAAATACTATATAATATAAAAATATTCATAAAATGCACAACTATATTATAAGCCGTATAACTGAAAATCCTAAATTATAGATACGGCAATGTCTTCTTTCTTTTCCTTAGTCCTAGGATAATGAATTATAGAAATACAAGTGGCTGGAAATAGTTGGGAGTAACTAAAAACAATATGTAATGGAGACATAAAAGGAGTAATGGGAGTCACATTTCTCGTTGCATGTGAATTTTAACTGACACTACTAGTTTTGTTTTCTGTCGGCGCTTATTTGCTTCCCTCCCTTTCCAATCTCTGCTCTCTATTTTCCCTCTCCCGTGACTAAGGTATACTGCTGCTACCCGAGAAGGCTCTTTTATGTTAGGCGATCAGATTTATTATTAGTGCCGAGATAAGAAGATGAAAAACAAATTTAGTTTGTGGGTACTTACTCAATGTTTATTTAAGTTTTTTGTTAATTGTCTATATAAATCTATTAGATCTAGTCGAAGACAATGGGTACTTGAACACCCATAATACTCTATGTAGATCCGCCACTATTTACTATACTCGAGGCGCATATCTCCCCGCCACTATTAATCCTTTCGTTTCAATTTATGCCACTGTGTTGACTGAACATAAAATTCAAAAAAGAAAATTTGGATACATATCAAAATTATTTTTAAAAATTATGATCTTAATTATTTCATTAAAGATGAAATAAAAAGCGTAAGACCACAAGTTGACGGCAAATAGATGACATTCTTGTTTACGCATATAAGAAAAACTAGTGTACAAAATAAGACAAAAGAGAATACTTTTATTTTTGCAATTTATATGACATTCTTTCTCTTTTATTCTGTTTCAAAAAGAATAATATCTTTTTGTATTTGAAAATTATATAATTTTAATCTTCTCATTTTAGACTTTTCTTATAGCTATAAAAATATTGTCACATATTCAAAATCATATGTTTCAATGATACTTTTGTTATTCGTCAAAAGTCTTTCTCCTGAAGTACACTCCTTCATATTAAAGTACGAATACTCTTAGTGAAATATCGTTCACCTTTTTTATCTTTTAAAAATATATTTAATATTAAATAAAATTATTATTTAATTATTATTCTAATATTTAGGACCTTGAAATCGATAATTATTAAAAAAATATTATTTGAACTATGTCACAAGTCCTAAATTAGGATTTTAAATTAAACCAGATTTCCCTTATATACTTTATTTTTTATTTTTTAGTGAATATGTATATTTTAAAATCATTTGTTTGAAGTTAGTAGAATATATTAAGAACATTAATGTTATTATATTATGAACGTTGATGTTATACGAATGACCACGAAGTACATGCCTAAGCATATATACAATATGATTGAATATTCATTCTTAGTGTAAAATATTATATAGGAGCACGATTTTCATAACAAATTTGCAAATATTAAACTTATGAAAAATTGCATATCTCAAGAGATTTAGACTCAACTTTCGTCTAATTACACTACTAAAAATCAGGTAAAAAGCGACCGGAAAAAGCGACCAAAGTTGGTCCCCATATGCCCAATAGCGACCAAAAAGCGACCAAAATGGTCTGGTCACAATTTAGTTGGTCCCTCTTCAATAGCGACCAATCTTGGTCGCCATCTAGCGACCAAAGTTGGTCGCCAATTTCAAAATACAGAAAATTAAAATCTGCTCAATTGCGACCAAAGTTGGTCGCCCATTTGGTATTGTAAATTTTCTGTATTTCTACAATAGCGACCAAAGTTGGTCGCTATTTGAGAAATACAGAAAATTTAAAATACCAAAGTGGCGACCAACTATGGTCGCTTATTCAGTATTTTTAAATCTCTGTATTTTCAAAATAGCGACCAACTTTGGTCGCTATTTGAGAAATACATAAAATTAAAAATACTCAAAAGCGACCAAAGTTGGTCGCTATTGCAGATTTTAATTTATTTTTTTTTGAAAATGGCGACCAACTTTGGTCGCTATTTGCAGAATCAGTTTTTTTTTAAGCAAAATAGCGACCAACTGGCGACCAAAGTTGGTCGCTTTTGTTGGTATATTTTTTCAAGAAACTGGCTGTTTTGCCAGCCACACCCCCTGTCAGTTTTACCAAATTCCTAAAATATGCATTGAAACCATTATAACAACAACAACAACAACAACAACAACAACAACAACAACTACATCAAACAACAACGATACTAACAACTACAATAAACAACACATTAAACAACAATATTAAACAACAATAAGGTTTAAAGTTCAAATGAACTTATGCATTATATAAGTTGTTATTACAATTCAAGGTCAAGTCATATCTACATCATCATCGCCATCGCCGGATGAATTGCCATCATCAGACTGACCATCCGGCGATGGTTCCCGTGATCGGGGAATAGGAAAAGCGCCAGAAGCCAAGAGAGATTTGATCTGCTCTTGTAGAGCAGCATACTGTTTATCTCTAATTTTATCTTTCTTCTTCTCTCTTGCTTCTCTCTCCTTCTCTCTTTGCTTTGAAGCTTCTAGC
>MCJB01049216.1:7582-54850 GCA_002018475.1 Nicotiana obtusifolia
CCCCCCCCCCCCCCAACAACACACACACACCCTAGAAAAGGTAGGCTCGGCAGGTTTCAGAGACATTGAGACCTTTTTCGCTTACATCGCAGTGCAAGAAAAATTAACACATCCAACAATTTATAGCTAGCATATTCTCCAGCTCCAATAAACTATTTGGAAGACCCTAACTTCTGAAGTATTCTGATTGTTAAGACCAAGGTTGAAGTACTTCTACAAAGTACTTAACACTCTGGGAAGGGCCAGTGTTGGTATAATGTTTTATCAAGTCCAAGCTAAGTTAGACTTTTGCTTGTAAACTGCTTCTATAAAGCTAATGTGAGTAAAAATGGGGCAGAAACTGGTCTTCAGTATTAATGGCTGCAAAATTAACCAATTAACAAACCTTCGGAGCTACACTAGAAGCAGATGGAGATGGTCGTTCAACTGACGAACTTGGAGACGAAGTCCCAGCCTGCAGAAAAGTTGAAGCAAAATGCAGGTTATTACCAGACAATGCATAGCTGACAAGATTGGCATGCAAAGAATACTTAAAAGTCGAAGACAAAAAGCAAAGAAGTCACTCTTTAATGTAAATTTGCCAGGACTCCGGATCAGTTAATACAAAGTCAGCACTAGAGTCAGCCTTTCCCCATATGACTGAAGACGCTCGACAAGCCAAAACCAACGTGGTCTTGCATCAGAAATAAGTTGATCATTCAACTTTTCCAACCCACCAAGAGCAGGATAAATTAAAAAGACACAAACAAGAGATGGAAGAAGGAATCAGGTCTGCAGCACGATAAGCCCTTTATTTAATTTATTGATGACGAAGATAAGCCATTTAAACTATAAACCAAAGAAACTATTGACTCAGGCAATGTTAAAATAGTTCCACAATTTACCCATGTTGAGGGAGTTACTGATGATAATTCTAGAGCAGGTATACATGGGCTAGATGGGGATGCCTACACATTGAAGACAACATAGTTAGGAGAAAAGCATAGGGAAAAGAAGAAATCAAACACCAAGAGGAGTTGTACCTCAATCTGGTCCTTGGTTCTACCAATTTCATAGCTCCTCACAAAAGCAACCAACTTTTCCACGCCATAGTTTGTTTCATTCTACACAGATCATAATACTACCATGACTATTACGCGGACAAACTTTTAAGCTAAGCCAAAATATAAAATTAGCAAGCCAATTCAAATACCTGTCTCCCTTCAATCCTACTAATTTTCGTCCCCTGTTCATATAAGAAAAGGCAGTTTTCAATTCCACAAGACAAATCAAATCTAGCTAACAAGGCAAAATAACAAGAAAAAAGTTCATATGGAAATGCTGATGCGTAGAAAATATCTTACCAGTGATCTGACAACTTGGTGAACAGATTGGACATCCTCACTAAATTTGCTCACTTCTCCTCGAATTTCGGAAACCTATACATTTAACAATGCTGCATCAAATATCAGAAATCTCAAACCTTCAAATTAACAAAATGTACAAGCCATTATTGGCCTCACCTCATCTCTCGTAGCAGCAGTATTATCCACACACTCGTCTATTTTAGAATCGACACGGTCAATTCGTGAAGCTAAATGACGCTTTGTGGCCTGGCAAGATAAAGGAACACAATTAAGTTAATGACACTAAACATAACAACAAAAAATGTGAAAAAACAAACATCACAGCAGGCAGGCTAGCAATGGTTAAAATCTTAACCAAATACCTCCCGTAGACTGAATAACTGCCGTACCTACCAAGGGGTAGAACAGTAAACAGGACCTACTGCATAACAACAGATGCATTGCAGCAAACCTTGAGCATCTCTTATTTTATAGCCGCATGCAGAATGACCTGAACCATGCAGTTCATTTTTCTTTTTCTATTTTTTTGGTGTCTTGGTCATGAGTCACGTTAGTGTTCCTTTTTTCTTTTTTTGATAACCGTGGTATCCGAGCCAGCTTACGCGCACCGGAAAATTTCCACGGGATACCTGCTAACTCCCACCAGCAACAAGTACCTGGTAGAGATGGCAATGGGGCGGGGCGGGTGCGGGGCTTAACCCACAAAATTTCAACCCGCCCCGCCCCACAGTGCATTTTCACCCCCATCAACACCCACCCTGCCCCGCCCCGCTCTGCAAAATTTTCCTTTTATTATTTCTTTCGATTTGTATTATTTTTATCTTATTTAATTTTATTTTCAATTATATTCATATACGCACTGCTAATCTAAAAGTTCCTGTTGCAATCCAAATTGCAAACCAAAGAAGTCCAATTTTGAATAGTCATAACTATAAATCCTACCGAATGCTGTCAGTTTTTTTTAACAGTGTTTGGTTTTAAAGTTTTTAATATACTTATTTCTGATTTTACATGCATCAGTATTGGAATTCAGTTTGATCGAATTCAG
This sequence comes from Nicotiana obtusifolia, assembly GCA_002018475.1. Classification (NCBI taxonomy): domain Eukaryota; kingdom Viridiplantae; phylum Streptophyta; class Magnoliopsida; order Solanales; family Solanaceae; genus Nicotiana; species Nicotiana obtusifolia. Next base: position 9,977 of record MCJB01049216.1, read on the forward strand.
TTTGATATATCAGTATGTCATTTCTAATGATTCAGATGTACCGTACAAGGTAATGAGATCAGATACATGAAAATTGAGTTAACTAATTATCTACTTGACTCAGATAAAGTAACTATATAGTTAAAGTGGGACTTTAAAACACTAAAAAAATATAATATAATATTTTCTTCCCAAAGATGCAAATAACAGAAAAATGTGTATTAACGGTCAACTAAACAAATGTCCAATATGAAATATATGCCTCGTAAAAATCAAATTAGTTTTGAGACTAAAATAATCAATGCATAGGAGAAAAGAACCACAATTTCAAAACTGAAAAAGTAAATATTTTCAGGTTGTAATAATATTAGCAACAGCTGAAACGTTGTAATTTTGCAAAAAATTAAAAAGCGCACTCGCACCGCACCGCACACACAAAGAATTTTAAAAAAATAATTTTGACCCGCCCCGCCCCGCCCCATTGCCATCCCAAGTACCAGGAAACTCTGTCCATCAAGACTTGGACAGATGGGAAGAAATCACCTAGTTTTTTGTTTCCGCTAGGATTAGCACCTCATGGTTCTCAATCCACTTCATTGACCACTAGGCCAAACCCTTGGGTGCGACTTATGACTTAGTACAGAGTGTCTTAAAGAAACAAAGCACAGTAAATCACCGGTAGAAAATTCTTTAATGGTGTGGCTCATGTAGTCATGCATGCTTAACATACCATTCATAACACCTAGAGCTACAGATACATGATTTATGTCAGTGGTACTCGTAACTTCCCTAATGCCATATGTCAATGAGCACGCATACAGTAGGAATCTAGACAATACAAATGAAATCGGCAGTCATGCCAATAATCACCAATTTGAGAACACAAAAAGAACTCTTTTTACAACAATAAACTGAGGATTCATGAACGTCATATTTCTAGCATAAATGAGTATTTTGTTAGTAGGGAGGCAACTGTCCTAGCTTGATGATTAGTTTTCGTCAATAAGAGGCAGGCGTAACAACGATACAAACAGAGAGAAGTGCAACCTCAGTCATGAACTTCAAGATGCATGGAAACAGGCCACCATCATGAGCAGTTTGAGTTTTTATTTTAAATACAAAATAAGGTAATAACCCTTGGAAGATATCCAATGACATTGGACATATACCAAGCATACAGAATTCACTTCACAGAATCGTACATAGTGATTACACAACGGATTTACTGTCCAACTCAGTATGAGTTTCACATGTTTATATGTATTTATAAGAAGAGTAAATCAGGAATCAAGAACTTACAGAAATAGATGTATATACACTCTCGAGCTGTTTGGACACATTAGCACATGCATCAGATAAGCTCCGCCTGGTTGCAAACATTAATTCAGGAAGCTTCCAACCCTACAAGCATGCATTTCAATTCTAAGGTGGAGTTGTTAAAGAAGGCGCGAAGAGAATATCCGAGCCTACGGCATCCGAAATAGCAGGCAATAATTTACTATTAGGCTCCCTCTCATTTACCAAAAAATAATTACATAATTACAAGGTTCATGTTTGACTAAAAGCATATACCTAAGATTTTTTTTTTTTTTGGTAAATATGATTTTATTGACTAAAAGCATATACCTAAGATTGGCTATGACGATTACCTTTTACTCAACAATTTGTTTGGACGCCTCATATTAGGAAATAAACTCTTAACAGTAAGGGAACACTTCGTACTCAATCACCCGATTCGTTGAGATAAGGATGGTGCAGTAAATCATCAAATGGAGGACAGTTACTTGAACCATGAATTAGAAACATAATTTTTGCATCGAATGGGGATAGTTACTTTAAACATGAATTGTATGTCATCAATAATGTTGGGGGCAAATAATTATGTCCCTGGTAAAAAAAGACATTAATTTTGCATCAACATTATTTGTGAAATACAATTTTGCAGAAAGAAATAAAGGTGTTACCTTCCACCAAATATAACCATACCCCATGACCACAACAACAATGATTATAGTGTATCTGCTAGAACCTGCATAGAATTTTAAAAACCAAGTTAAATGCGTGAAATAATTCGCAAAATGTCATTGGTCACTGCAATAAATAATGCTGTAAATGAAGCAGGCTGAAAGATCGTTACAGGTTAGGAGATTTTAATTTGCAAGGCATGTACAACACTGACAGTGAGATCACAATTTGTCTCAGTAGATCAAGAAATGACAGTAGAGATGTCCTAAGACACTCCTGGCATAAAAGGCCAGTTGTTTCCACCTGAAGGTGTAAGGTGGAAGGATATTTAATTGCTTCCATATACAACTAACAATCTGTAGTAACAGAAACCTGATCCACTTGATGTCACAATTGTAACAGATCTATTTGAAGCCAAGAGTTGTAGCTCCTGCCGTAAGCTATTAACCTGTAAGGAAAATCATCCCCCGTAAATAAAACTTTGATGAATTCAGCGCAGTAGGTATGCTGATATATGAATCAACTAAACCACTTTCTGCTTAAAGAGCAAAAATTTGACAGCTTATAGAAAAGGATTGATTATAAAGCGCAAGGCACACATAATTACTTGTTATTCTCATCAATGTTCTTTTTCTTTTGGGCTGCACAAGCATCATGTTGAACCATATAGAAAGATGTTATACCGGAGAATGAAATCAACAAAAGGCTGTTTTAGCGAAAATAAGATATATGATCTTCTCTAAGTACCCCTGTTAATATTATGAACCACCAATCCTGAACCCCAAAGTTCTGCATATACAAACTTTGAGTAGTTACTATAAGTCAAGCTCCAATATTAATCAAGCTTTAACTCGATCTGGAGAGTTGAGTGTGACTTCATGTCAATAAAGTAAACGAACTCAGGATGAGCTCAAACTCGAACTTCAGTTCATGCGGATATTTTCAGGCCCATTGGGAAATTATAAAGTTTTATATAACTTAAGCAAATTTTAGAATTGAATATAGTAAAAGAAAATCTTTTCAAGGTGTTGCAGAGAAATGGATTTTGACCATCAAAGATATAACATATATAAGAGATATTTAATAGCTTCTATTTATACTTTTAGATACTCCAAGAAAAAAGGTAAGATGGTCTCATGAATGCAAACGAGCTTAACACAAGCTTAATCCCTTAAATGCGGGCTCAAACTTGAGCACACCCTCAACCAGTATAAGTAAAATATCTAAACCAATGTTGAGACTTGAGCCCAAAGATCCTTTATTCACAAAATAGCTCGAGTTAGCAAAATCCCTCTTAATACAATACTCCTCCAAACCACCAGCCCGGATAGGTGGAGAAAAGAGAGAAAGATAATGGATGCATGTTGGCATTTGAAATATAAAATAATAATAAAAAAATGCCAAATCCAACTAAATGGAGCAATGTCTCAAGTTAATTTTTTAGTATCAAGTTCCTTCACAACAGATAACTGTCAAGCGAAAGATTTCAAAATCCCATAGTTTATTATCAACTCATTCAACATTTCCTTTCCCGAGGACAATTTTTCACGTCCAAAATTTGTATTGTATTAGATATGCTAACCCTGATCATCAGGAAATCTTTGTTCAGTTCTTCCCTATTGGGTAAAAGGAGCCCTATACTTTTGTCCTAGAAAAAAAGCAAAACTAGAAGAGAGCGGATTATATCTAGGCCAAATAAGCCATATGCCTCAAGCCATGGGATGTGCTCCTTTCTTTTAACTCTAAAACCAAAAACTCTTTTATGCACTCAAGCGTGTTGCCTAGTGGTCAATGAAGAAGTGGAGGAGAACCATGAGGTCTTAGGTTCAAACTTCAAAGGAGGCAAGAAAGACTAGGAGATTTCTTCTTATCTACCCAAACCTTGGTAGGTAAAGTTACACGGTACCTATGCTGGTGGGAGGTAGAAGGTATCTGGTGGAATTAGTCGAGGTGCACACAAGCTGGCCCCGACACCACTGACTTCCAAAAAAAATAAATTAAAACTCCTATGTAGTAAAATCCATGCAAAGAAACATCTATTTTTGACACATACAAGTCTATCATTTTAATTTGATACTTGCGCTAGAGAAAAGGGCATGAAGTGCTTCTTTTGTTATAGGAGAGGTAGTGGAATTCAGAGAAATATATAGCTTAAAAATGCTATATTCGCGGCTCTTTGCAAAATAACATTGACCACAATAGTAATACCATATCCTTGATAACCATTACACTCTAGTGCAAAATCCAAGAAAAAGACACCAAGACTTGGACAAACAATCGCTTATCGTCCATAAAAGCAATGATACCCTGGGCTAAGATTAAATTGGAGACAACTTCCCTCATAATAGCCTACATCTGTACCGGCAAAAAACCTTCCACAATGACTAATCTGGCTAGCTACGCTAAAGGTTCCTCGCCGCATTTGTTTGGCAGTTTAAAGAGATATTTCAAAGAGATACTTCATGACTGCTGATTCATTCCTTTGTCATTACACCATTCATTTGAACTTTTTCTGTCCATCAGTTTGTAACCAAATTTTTCTCTCAGATCTCCTTCAAAGTCTAGTTCCCCGGAGCAACCAGCAAAAAGAAAATGCTAATGCTTTCCATGCTGATCAAAAGTCGTTCTAATCCCTCCTCTCAGGCTCACAATATGAGTCAGACACCTACTAAAGACTTACTGCATATGGCAGACCCCAGTTTCCAAGATCAATCTCCTATAACCCACACCTTTTACCTATTCCATCAAGAAACTTACCAACTGGTATCTACTTGTCAAGGATGATTGAAGCAAAACTTTAGCCTTAACAAAAAATTATAATCTTTTAACTCCAGGATCATCATAACGAACAAACTAAAGGAAAATCACAAATTTCAAAGATGAGAAAAACCATAAGCACCAAATATGAACAAGCAAGAGGCAACAATAAAACCTGCTGCATTAAGGAATCATTTTTTGGCTTTGGAGTTGAATTGGTTGAATTATCTTGTCGAATTTGCTTTAATGCAATCTGCAGTCAGAGGACAATGTACTTGCATTAGATCTAGTGCCTTTCAAATTGACATGGTAGAGAAACTTAAAAAGCAATGCAACTAGAGCTGTTAAAACTCTAAATTGTGAATGCCAACCAGACCTTAAATGCACTGGAGAAAAAATCAGAGACATTTGGCAATTGTCCTTCCTTAGCAAGTACCGACCCAACAATGCCTGCACGACATACGAGATAAATTATTTGATACCAATGATACACTTGTTTTACCTTACTAATTTTATTGTTTTTGACTTATTAATTTTAGGAAGGGAGCCTTGTAGAAGTTGCAGTCATGTGAGCAGGAGGTCACGAGTTCAAGCAGCGAAAATAGCCTCCAGCAGAAATGCAAGGTAAGGCCGTGTACATGAGAACCAATATGATCCGGCTCTTCCCCATACTCGCGCTTAGTAGGAACTTAGTGCACCGGGCTGCCCTTTTTATTAACTTATTAATTTTAGTTCCTCCCAATGAAAATTATGCAGAATAAGAGAAAATTGCAATTTTTAAAACGCCATTCATAGTTCTTTCTCCCAATGTGTGAAATCCAAAAGTTGTATAGAATCAACTTCATCTCCTCCAGCTACTCTCCTTCTGCCTTATTGTCAAATCATTACTTTTTTCTCCAAAATCTTCAACTCTTCTACTTTGTTAAGGCATGAAAGAGGCCCAAAAGTAATCAAGGGTTATTGCTCCCCAAGTTCCCCTTTGCATTTTCGGCAAAGAGGTTGTTTCTACATCTCAAACACGACAAACCAACTCTATTTCTGCACCAATAAAGGCGGTAGTACTTCAATTGCCAATTGCCATTCATTCACCTATGGTTTAGCAAACCACTAAAAAATTGCAACTCAAAACTTTTGATAGCAACAAAACGGTTTGGGATAATAAATAACATAATACGCGATACACATCCTATTTCACCCGGAGCATAAAGTATTAACTAAAATCCAGCTAAACTCACTATAACCAAACAAAAAAGAAAAACTGATACGGGAGGAGTAACGAAGAAACAGAGAGTACGAACCAGCACCAACGAGGATAGTGAGCTTGCCGAGAGGGAGAGCCATGGAGATTTTCGGAATCGATTATGAAAAAGAGGAAACCATTTGCAATCTGAGAATTGCAGAGTAAGTCACTGAGCTGCGTTGATTAATTAAAATAGGACGACTTGGAGAACAAGGCAGAGTCGTCTGATCGTTCAACCCTACTTTTGTGAGTTTCGGCTCGGAATCTTACTTTAGGGAAAATATAAGGAAAACAAAATAGATAAATATGAAAGAAAATCTGCGGATTTTTGGATTTACGCAAAGGACCCTGTGTTTTATTTAGCATTAAGAAAGAAGAATATGCTTCCTCGTATTGGAAAGAGAAAATTTCATTAAGAGCCTATTTTAGCTCATTGAAAATAGCCGATAAATATTAGGCGGTGAAAAAGACGTTTAGGCTCATTGATTGCTGGATAGAGTTAAGAAGTATTAATAATGAAGAGATTATAGGAATTAGTTATGCCGTGTTTTATTATGCATGATTTAATCATAAACGAATTAGTTATGTAACGTTTAGTAATGCAAGGATTGTTAATTTATGGATTGTGATATAGAGATTATTTCTTGTTAAATATTTACTTTATTTTAATTATACTGTCACAATCCGAAATTCTCAACTACGGGACCGTGATAGCGTCTAACATTCACTTGCTAGGCAAGCCAACATTAGCTACGAACTTATCAATTTTTAACGCAGTTTATACATAAAAAAAATCCATAAATAACGCATTCTATACTAATTCCAGAAATCCGGAGTCACAAGTACATGAGTGATTAGAATACTAAAATTAAAATCTGAAACAAAGTACAACTATTCGAAACAAGGTAAACAATTAGCTAAATAAGGAAGGGGACTTCATACACTGGGACGCTGTGCAGCCCTACCTCAAGTCTCCTGAACAGATATGATCCGAGTAAGCCTCCGTTAGATACCATTGGGGCCAGCACCATAATCTGCACAAGAAGTGCAGAAGTGTAGTATGAGTACAACTGACCCAATGTACTCCAAAAGTGTCGAGCCAAACCTTGACGAGGCAATGGCGAGACTAAGGCAAGACCCCTACAATAAACCTGTACAATTATATATATACATAAAAGAATAACAAATAAAGAGTCAAATGAAACAACGGAGGCATGTATAGGGGACAATATACTGAAACAGTAAATAAGGAACCATGATAATCCACATCACCAAATATCAAGTAAAACAATAAAATCAAATAAACTCTCATACATCACCCTTCGTTCTTTTACTCTCATCCTCACCAAATCATAATAAATGCAAGTGCACGACATCACCCTTCGTGACACTCTCATCCTCACATAATCATAGTAGAAAGGCATATGCACGGCATTACCCTTGGTGTTATTACCTTACAGTCGCTCAATCAATGATAATAATACGCAAATGTGGCACGACAACACCCTTTGTGCTTTTCACTCTTCCTCACCAAGTAACAACAACAACAACCAAATATTGAAAAATGCGGGAAATAATTTCAACCTCAACAATGGTGCTAGAACAAGCAAACTCAACTTTCAGTATCACGACAATTTTAACAGAAGCAATAAACACGAAAATGAATAATTAAAGAATAAACAATCTAGCTAAGGCATGGAAGGAAAAATGAATGAAACAACATGGTACAAACTTTAACCCATAACAACGTATATATACTCGTCACTTTGCATATACGCCGTCTCCGCACATAGTTCACGTAGAAAAAAGATCAAATAAGTCCTAATTCCCTCTAGTCAAAGTTAACCACTCTTACCTCTTTCTGTAACCAAATCAATGATCAACCATGGCTCTTTCTTTAGAATAAGCCTCCAAACCAATCGAATCTAGCCAAATAAAGTTCAAACAATTCAAAACAAGCTTTAGAAACTACCCACCAGTGAAAAAGTTCAATCTTTGACTAAATTGAAAAAGTAAAAAAACAAAAGTCAACCTCGGGCCCGCTTGGTCAAAATTCGAGATTCTGCCAAATTTCAATTACACATTCACCCCCAATCCCGGTTATGTAATTTATTTCAAAATCAGCCTCAATTCGAGGTCTAAATTTTAATTTTACCCAATTCTTAAATTCTACCTAAAACCCCTAATTTCTACCATTTAAACTACTAATTTTAAGGATAAAAACCAATGGGTGATTATGAAAATACATCAAAACTAGTTGAAAAGCACAAACCAATGATGTTGGGATGAAAATCTCTTCAAAAATCTCTCTAGTCCGAGCCCTAGGTTTCAAAAATGGTGAAAAACAATAAAATCCCAACTTAGCTCTTTTATTTAACTAGGTGTCAGGTGCTCTTTGTGTTCGCGGAGCACCAGTCGTGTTCGCAAAGCACACAGTCTAGTCGAACGCGAAGGCATTTCCTAGCCAAGCCTCCGCTTTCGCAACTAGTAGGTTGCATTCGCGATGAAGAACCCATCATGCCTTCCCCAACCATCCCAAAACTACGCGTTTGCGTGGGGTCTGCCGGGTTCGCGAACCCCAAACCTTCGCGTTGGCGACCTACCTCTCGCGTTTGCGTAGTGTATCTAGCCCCAGCCCCAGCCCCAAAATTCCCCTTCGCGATCAGGAAGCACTAATACACCTGCAGAAAAACCAGCAATTCAACAAGGCAAAAAAGGGTCCACAATCAATTCGAAACTCACCCGAGCCCCTCTAACTCCAATCCGAACATGCACACAATGTAATAACATCATGAAAACTCGCTCGCTACCTCACATCATAAAAACAACATAAAAAATCACGAATTGATCATCAAAACTTAAGATTTTTCAAAGTAAAACTCATTTTCTCAACTTTCCACATAATACGCCGAAAGGCCTTCGGGTCTCTCGGGTCCCCAACCAAACATGCATACAAGTCCAAAAATATCATACGAACCTACCAGAATCGTCAAAATATCGATCCAAGGTCGTTTAACATAAACATTGGCCGGTCAACTCTAGCCTTATTTTAAGTCCAAAATCACTTTTTGTTCAATATTTTAAGTAAAAGCTTTCCGAAAAATGACACGGACCACATACGCAAATCAATAAACATCAAATGAAGCTACAAGAGGTCTCAGAATATGGAAATTAAGGCTAGTACTCAAAACGACCTATCGGGCCATTACATTCTCCTTCTCTAAAAGAAATATTTGTCCTTGAACGAACATAGAAATGTACCTGGACTGGTAAAAAGGTGTGGGCATCTACTCTGCACGTTGGACTCGGACTCCCACGTAGACTCCTCAATCGGCTTACCTCTCCATTGCACTTTCACAGAAGGAAAATTCTTGGATCTCAACTTTCAAATCTGTCAATCTAGAATAGCCACCGGTTCCTCCTCATGGGTCAAGTTCTCATCAAGTTGTACCATGCTGAAGTCCAAAACATGTGATCTGTCCTCTGGTACTTCTGAAGCATGCAAACGTGAAATACTGGATGTACCCCTGCTAGGCTAGGAGGCAATGCAAGCCTGTAAGCAACCTCCCCAACTCTTTCCAAGATCTCAAACGGGATAATAAACCTCGGGCTCAACTTGCCCTTCTTCCCAAACCTCATCACGCCCTTCATAGGTGACACTCGGAGAAGAACCTTCTCACCAGCCATGTAGGCCACATCCCAAACCTTCCGGTCCGCATAAATCCTCTGCCTAGAATGAGCTGTACGAAATCGCTCTTGAATCACCTTAACCTTCTCTAAAGCATCATGGACCAAATTAGCGCCCATCAATCTAGCCTCACCGAGCTCAAACCAACCAATTGACAATAACATCACCTCCAATATAAGGCCTCATATGGAGCTATATGGATGCTCGAGTGATAGCTGTTGTTGTAGGCGAACCGCTAGAGGTGAAAATTGGTCCCGTTGACCCCCGAAATCCATAGAATATGCCTGGAACATGTCACCCAATATCTGAATAGTGCACTCGGACTGTCCATCCGTCTAAGGATGAAATGCGGTACTCAAATTGACCCGTGTGCCCAACTCATGCTGCACGCCTCTCCAAAAATGCGATGTAAACTGCATGCCTCAGTCAGAAATGATGGAAAGGGGCAAACCGCGCAGGCAGATAATCTCCCGGATGTAAATCTAAGCCAACAGCTCTGAAGAATAGGAAGTCATCACCGGAATAAAGTGCATAGACTTAGTCAACCGGTTCACAATAACTTAGATTGCGTCATATTTTCTCAAGGTTCATGGTAAGCCTACTACAAAATCCATAGTAATGCGCTCCCACTCGTACTTCACCTGTTGACAATTCAAACACCAGGAGACATAGGCAACAATATTCTTCTTCATTCTCAACCACCAATAGTGCTGTTTCAAGTTACTGTACATTATTGTGACATTTGGATGAACGGAACAGCGCGAACTGTGAGCCTCCTCAAGGATTGACTCCCTCAACATCAATATTTGGAACCCAAATCTGGCCCTGAAGCCACATAACACCATCATCTCCAATCACAACCTCCTTAACACCACCCCGCTACACCATATATTTCAACATCAACAAGTGAGGATCATCAAACTGGCGAGCCTTAATACACTCCAACAACGATAACTATGCCACAACACAAGCAAGAACCCGACTAGGCTCCGAAACATTCAGCGGTACGAACTGATTGGCCAAAACCTGAACATCCATAGCTAATGGCCTCTCCACTGCTGGTAAATATGCAAAATTCCCATGCTTCAGCCTTCCTACTCAATGCATCAGCCACCATATTGGCCTTCCCCAGATAATATAATATGGTGATATCATAGTCTTTCAACAACTCTAACCATCTTCGCTGCCGCAAATTAAGGTCCTTTTGTTTGAACAGGTGCTGGAGACTTCGATGGTCGGTATAGACCTCACATGGAACGCCATATAGATAGTGCCTCCAAATCTTCAGTGCGTGAATAATGGTTGCCAACTCTAAATCATGCATAAGGTAATTCTTCTCATGAACCTTCAACTATTGAGATGCGTAGGCAATCACCAAGTAGGGCGACCGGGCCGGCCGAGTAGCCTAATACACGATGCATCATAATACACGGTGCATGATCCCGTATCTGTAAGCAACACCAATACTGGGGTTGTAGCCAATGCAGTCTTGAGCTTTTGAAAGCTCACCTCACACTCATCGGACCATCTAAAAAGAGCACCCTTCTGGGTCAACTTAGTCAATTGGGCTGAGATAGATGAAAACCCCTCCACGACTCGACAGTAATAACCCGCCAAACCCAAACGCCTCCGAATCTCTGTAGCTAAAGTAGGCCTAGGCCAGTTCTGAACTGCCCCAATCTTCTTAGGATCTACCTTAATGCCTTCGGAAGATACAACATGGCCCAAAAAGGTAACCGAGTCCAACCAAAACTCACATTTTGAAACTTGGCATATAACTGATGACCCCTCAATGTCTGAAGTACGATCTGCAGATGCTTCTCATGCTCCTCTCGACTGCGGGAATAAACCAAAATATTATCAATGAAGACAATCATGAAGGAATCCAGATAAGGCTTGAACACCCAGTTCATCAAATCCATAAAGGTTATTGTGGCATTAGTCATCCAAATGACATCACCAAGAACTCGTAGTGACCATACTAAGTCCGAAAAGCTGTCTTAGGGACATCCGATGCCCTGATCTTTACCTGATGGCAGCCAGATCTCAAGTCAATCTTGGAAAATACCTTGGCACCCTGAAGCTGGTCAAATAAGTCATCAATCCTCGGCAATGGATACTTGTTCTTGATAATGACTTTGTTCAACTACCGATAATATTTTTTTTTTTGGCCAACTACCGATAATATGTGCACATCCTCATCAATCCGTCCTTCTTCTTCACAAATAACACCGATGCACCCCAAGGTGAGACACTAGGTCTAATAAATCCCTTATCAAGTAAATCCTGCTACTGGTTACTCAACTGGGGCCATATGGTATGGCAAATAGAAATGGATTGAGTTCCTGAAAACCAAGTCAATGCAAAAGTCAATATCTCTACCGGGTGGCATGCCTGGGAAATCTATAGGAAACACCTCTGGGAACGCACGCACAACTGGAACCAAATCCATGGAAGGAACCTTTGCACTGGAATCATAGATATAGGCCAAATATGCTAGATATCCCTTCTCGACCATACGCCGAGCCTTCACATATGAAATGACCTTGCTAGTGGAATGACTAGGAGTCTCTCTACACTCCAACCGAGGCAACCCCGACATGGTTAACATCACAGTCTTAGCATGACAATCCAAGATAGCGTGATCAGGTAACAACTAATCCATGTCCAAAATTACATTAAAATCCACCATATCAAGTAACAGAAAATCGACCCTAGTCTCATAACTTTCGATAGTAACCAAACACGAACGATAGACCCAGTCCACCACGATAGAATCCCCAATGGGTGTAAACACATAAACAAGAGGGCTCAAAGAATCACAAGACATATCCAAATATGAAGTAAAATAGGACGACACATACGACTAAGTAGAAACCAGATCATCCTTCTTAATTGGAATCTTCTTCTACTACATTCTCAAAGAGAGAGAGAGTCTGGAGAATGGAGAGATAAAGTGCGACGATACAGTAGAACCTCCCACGACCAACAATGGCGTCGCTAGCCAGCGAAATTCTGGCTGGCCGACCACTTCCGACCTCTCCCCTCGCACCAGACACTACTTCACCCAAATCCCAACCCTTAGATTATTCACAAATCCTAAAACCATCTACTCTAAATAAAAATGCAGACTCGAACCCTAGCAGAAGAATCGAACCAATCCCGTTTAAGAAGGCAACATTCTTGCATGGACAACCAATTGTCAAGTTTACGGAAGCAGAAGTGTCACGCATGATCATAATCGAAGGTCTTCAGTATGCGATTTTGGGCAAATTCTCCTATGGTTGGCCGGACATTCAGGAACTTGGAAGAATCATTCCAATCCAGTGTGGAATCAGGGGGGAATGCAATATTGGCTTCTTTAGAGACAAGCATGTGCTTATCAGACTTTCTCTGTGGGAGGACTTCATCAAAATCACCTCAAAAAGAACATACTACCTCAAAGCCAAAGATGGGTATACATATCAGATGAGGCAATTAATTTATGATGCAAAATTCAAGCTTGGAGAAGAAACATCAATGGCAATGGTGTGGATTTCCTTCCCATACTTACTACCTACATACTTCGTAAAGGAATGTCTTTTCTCGCTAGCCTCAGCTGTTGGTAAGCCTCTCCACCTTGATTTAGCTACCATAAATAAGATGAGGCCTAGTTGTGCTAGAGTAAAGGTACTGGTGGACTTATTAGCAGAATTGCCCAAAAAAGTCAGACTAGACATTGAAAATGAAGCAATAGGGGAGGTTAGAACGGAATGGGTCAAAATACAGTACGATTACATCCCCAAATACTGCAAGGAATGTCAGTTACAAGGACACGATATGATAGAATGCTGGAACTTGCACCCTAAAATCCTTAACACAGGCACGCCTGACCAACAAAGGGTTGCAGACCAGAGGAATACAAAACGCAAAGCAAAAGAAGCAAAATTTCAACAAAGGCAGGAAACAACACCTTTGCTAATGCTGTCAAGTGGTAAGTAGTAGGAAATGTTGGCCCACAATGGAAGGAGGTCAAAGGAAATCGAATGCAAATCAAAGCTAACACAATAGCCGAGAAGCAAAAAACATCAGCCAATAAGGACTCAACAGACTCAAGTAACAAACAAGTTTGATGCCCTTAATAATGACATCACAAGAAATGAGGAAATTGCTATAGAAGATCAGTGTGCAACAAATATCACAGATACAACTCTTACAGCATTGACAATTGCAGGGGATCAAGTAACAAAAAACTCAACACTGAATCCCAGCTCAAGCAAGCATGCCAATGCTGTGTCAATCAGCAGCGGAGTGCATCCTAACTCAAACAATCACTTGAGGTCTAAGGTAACCAGCAACAAAGACAGTCAGTCGAAGGCATTGAGAACTGGCAATTCCAGAAATGCTGTCAACTGCATACTTGAAGAATGTGACACAGACATCCCAGCAACAATTTGTATTGATTTAACAACAGCTGGAAACAAAGCATTGACAATTGCAGGGGATCAAGTATCAGGAAACTCAACACTGAATCCCAGCTCAAGTAAGCACACTAATGCTGAAACAATCAGCAGTAGAGTCAAGCCACTGAACTTAACAGATGAAGTCGATAATCAAGCAGGAGACTTTTCAGCCTTGATACCAAGCCCAACTCAGGAAAAGGAGACGACAACAACCTCATACAACAATCATTCACAAAGAAAACATAGCAATTGAAGAGATCAGCAGCAAAGATAAGTCACTGAGCTACACAGACAAACTGGAAGGCCAAACTCATAATCTTGATAGTTAGCTGAGAACATCAGAAGAAGCAGATATCCAAACTGACATGCAAATACTCTTGCCACCAAAAACAATACTCACACCATCACCATCAACAAAGATGAATGTCAGTAGACACCAGGAAAGTACAACACAAACAGGGACCAAAAAAGCAGCAACAGAGGAAGCAATAGCAATCATGAGCAGCGAGACTGAAAGAACAAAGGAATCCACCACACAATGGATTATGACGAGTTTCTACAACAAACCTGAAACTGCAAACAATACATAACAATCCTGCTCAATAGACTCATACAACAACAGCACTCAGCAAAGACAAGGCTCAGCAATTACTCACCAAAACAGTGCCCAGAACAGAATAAAACCTGCAAGAAAGAAACAATTAGGAACAAGTGCAGACAGGCAATTAGAACAAATCCCAGGGAAGCTATGGGTAGACCAATTAGAGGAATGCTCAGAAGAAGGTGAGCTCCCTGAAGGAATGCAAAGTGAGGAGGAGGACACTGCTGAAACTGCTGAAGTGAACTTACAAAAGGACAAGCAGTTGACATCTCTAACAAATGCAAGCAGAGATCAAGGAACCCCAAACCTTACAATAAAGGAAGGATCAACTGACCAAAATCCACTCATCAGGAAAGGAATAATAAGAGCTCAATTATAGGCAATCATCAGGCCTAGAAACTTGTCAATAGTAACAACAGCCAGAAATGCAGAAAAAGAAATCATAGGCAAGGATATGGATGACGAGAACACTGCACAGAATCTCAGAAACATAGCAAGGTAGGGAGATCTCTCACCAAATCAAATAAATAAAATAACTGGAATAGTGAATCCCCAGAGGAAGAAAACAAAGACAACAACAGCTCTACATCAGCAAAGCCTCAACATAAAAGAGCATTGACATATCCTAACATGAGATAATGAACGCCATCATATGGAACATAAGATCAGTCAACACAATGCAAGCCTTCGAAAGACTGATCACACTTCACAACAAGCATCACTTTGAGTTTATTGGCATCATGGAACCAATGCAGCAGCTCAGGAAATTGGAACAGTACAGGAGAAGAATTGGCATGCCACAAGCAATAGAAAATGTGTCTAACAAAATATGGGCATTTCTGGATAATGCATATGATGTCACAGTGCTTACAGACACAATTCAACAACTCACCCTGAAGCTCCTCCACACAGGGACAAAGATGGAACTAATCCTCAGACTTGTTTATGCCAAATGCGCTCCAACAGAAAGAATAGAATTATGGGATTCAATATATGACCTATCCCAAACAATCACAAGTCCTTGGATAGTGGGAGGAGACTTAAATGTCATATGCGATCAGGAAGAGAAATATGGAGGTCTCCCTGTCCCTTTCAATGAAGTTGATGACTTTTAACCATTGCATCAACATCAGCTGTTTAACAGACTTGGGGTTCAAAGGAAGTATCTTCACTTGGTGGAATGGGAGAGCAGATGAGGAATGTATTTTCAAAAGGTTTGACAGATGCTTAGCAAACCAAATGTTACAGCAAGCCTTCCCAACAATAGAAGTCACACATCTCCCTAAATTGGATCGGATCACAGCCCACTATTATTGCAATTTGATCAGGAGCCAAAAAAAATCAAGAAGCCTTTCAAATTCCTCAACTTCTGGACCAAGCAGGATACTTTTGAAGCAGTAGTAAAGGAGAATTGGCAAGCAGATTTTCATGGAGATCCATTCATCATCTTCAACTACAAGCTGAAAAAACTGAAGAAAGCTCTAGCCCTTTGGAGCAAAGCAACTTTTGGAGATATCTTTCAGAATATAGCAAGCATGGAGGAAGTGGTCCTAGTCCATGAAAAACAATTTGAGGAGAGACCAACTGCACATAACAGAGAAAGATTACAAAAGGTACAAGCACAAATGATCAGGCATCTAGCTATAGAAGAACAATTCTGGAAACAAAAAGCAGGAATGTCCTGGTTTAAAGATGGGGACAGAAACACCAAATTCTTCCATGCACAAGTAAATGGCAGAAGGAAAAGGTTACAGTTAAGAAGAATTCAAAACAGTGCTGGTATCTGGATAGAGGAGCAGGAACAGATAGTGGAAGAAGCCATTCTTTTCTACAAGGATCAATTCACTGCAAGAACAACTCCCACAGACTTCAGAATTCTAGAAAACATCCAGCAAGTGATAGACACATAACAAAATGCAGAGCTGACCAGAGTTCCATCAAAGGAAGAAATCAAACACAAGACACAGGACAACACTCTTTGGACCAATATTCACTACAGTACCAGAGCAGACAATTGCTCACTGTCAACCAACACACTACCAATACCAAGACAGCAGGAACACTCACCAGTCAAGCAGAGGGAAACAGACACTAAGGCCACAATGACTGCACATCAAATGATCAACAACAGTGCTAAAAGGATAAACAATGGACTCAGATCAAAGCAAGGGCAGCAACTACATCAGCACCATCTCCAGCAGCTCACAAACAAAATGTCACAGACAATCATGGAAACAAGAAGAAAAATGAGTGCCAGAAACAAAGAAAGCAGGAATAGGGAACTCAAGAGTCAAAGAAGCAGCAAAAACCCCAGCAGGAACCACAGTGACATCTCCAGCAACAACAAAAACATCAGGATATGCATTTGTCTATATAGGTACAGGTTATTGGCGCAATTGCGTTGTGTGGTATTAGCACCCCCAGTGCTCAGTCTAACGCAATTGCATCAATCACCAAGTCCCTATACCAAGAACATCCCTCACTGGAACATCACAGCCCCTAAACACAACACTCAGGACACCACTCTTTGGACTAACACTGATCAGACCCCACACTGCATTACCAGAACAGTCAGAAGTAGCTACAAACTTAGCAAAATCAGCACCAGTCCCAATCCAACTGTCAGCAGGAACAATAACAAAGCAAATACCAAAATGGAAAACTTAACTCTCTCCAAGATACACCTTCTAACACATAAAGCAACAAACACTCAACACAAATCATTCACACTATCAGCCATAACCCTCATCATTCTCAATGCTCACAAGATCAACAACTCATCCATCAGCAAACAATGCAATGACAACCTGGACTTCAGAGACAACAACAACACAAGATCAGCAAGCAACTCAAGAGACAGCAAGCAACATAAGGAAGCAATTTCAGAAGCAACAACTCAGACATCAACAAGCAACACAAAGACCACTTTGGCAGCAGAGGAAACTACAACAGCATACCAACAAAAATCATAGAAGAAGATACAACAAAAGCAGAAACCAGCAACAACACAGCAAGCACAAGCATCCTCCAAGAAATAACAGCAGCAACAACTTTAACAAAATGCATCAGAAACAAGATCAACTGCAGATACACACATTCAATCAGCAGTCTCAATGATATTGACCAGCAGCAGCAGCAACAAGACAAGGGATCAAATCAGCAAGCACACAAAGGACAAAATAGCACTCAAACACACATCAGCACTTTGCACAAGCAGCAGATTACTATCAGCCAGATACACACCTGCAGCAAGCATGATTTTCAAGGAGATCCATTCATCATCTTCAACTACAAGCTGAAAAAACTGAAGAAAGCTCTAGCCCTTTGGAGCAAAGCAACTTTTGGAGATATCTTTCAGAATATAGCAAGCATGGAGGAAGTGGTCCTAGTCCATGAGAAACAGTTTGAGGAGTGACCAACTGCACAAAATAGAGAAAGATTACAAAAGGTACAAGCACAAATGATCAGGCATCTAGCTATAGAAGTACAATTCTGGAAACAAAAAGCAGGAATGTCCTGGTTTAAAGATGGGGACAGAAACACCAAATTCTTCCATGCACAAGTAAATGGCAGAAGGAAAAGGTTACAGTTAAGAAGAATTCAAAATAGTGCTGGCATCTGGATAGAGGAGCAGGAACAGATAGTGGAAGAAGCCATTCTTTTCTACAAGGATCAATTCACTGAAAGAACAACTCCCATAGACTTCAAAATTCTGGAAAACATCCAGCAAGTGATAGACACACAACAAAATGCAGAGCTGACCAGAGTTCCATCAAAGGAAGAAATCAAACAAGCTGTATTCAACCTGAATAGAGACAGTGCAGGAGGTCCAGATGGCTTCACAGGCAGATTTTATCAATCCTGTTGGGAAATCATAGGAGAAGATATACAAAATATGGTCACAACTTTCTTTTCAGGAAGACACTTGCCCAAAAGTATAACACACACAAATCTGGTCCTTATACCAAAGAAGAAGGAGATAGAGACATTCTCTGATCTACGACCAATAAGCCTCAGCAACTTCAACAATAAGATCTTCTCGAGAATCATACATAAAAGGATGTTGGTCATTCTACCATCTCTCATCTCCCATGAACAAGTTGGTTTTGTGAAAGGCAGAACAATAGTGGAAAATGTCCTCCTTGCATAGGAAATCATCACTGATATTGGAAAAAAAACAAAAGCAGGTCCAAATGTGGTCATCAAGATGGATATGACCAAGGCATTTGACAGAATGTCTTGGTTATATATAACCAAAGTTCTAAGGAAAATGGGCTTCAATGAAGTCTTCATTGGCATGATCTTTGACATTGTGGGTAACAATTGGTATTCAATCCTCATCAATGGCCAACCTCATGGTTTTTTCAAATCAACAAGAGGTCTCCTGTTATTTAGCGAGACATTGGATGAACATGTCAACTTGCTTCGTCAATTTGAGGCACTGGTAACAAAGTACGGAATCATGCTCTCAGCAAAGAAGATGGTTCTTGCTCAAAAGGAGATTGATTTTCTTTTTTCTTGAAAGGGAGCTTGATAAAAAACTCTTGATTTTTCCATAACGGGCTTTTCCCTTTCTTCATGAAATCCTTGTGGGATTCAGCACATGAATGTTCAATGAGATTCTGCTCAATCTCTTTGATTTGTTCGTCATCGGTGATCTGGAATAGCCTTGGAATTTCAGAATAAGGTCTAAACTGCTTTTTAAAAGCTATCCCATTGGCCTTGATCTGGAGTTGATCTCTAAGCTGCCTGTAAATGTCGAATCCAATAATAAGATCTTTTCCTGGCACATCAGATCCTAGCAGCTTGGTTCTGTACTTCAGCGTTGGGAAGAACTCAATCGTGACGGGGTGCTTTGTAATGACAGTTGTGGTTAAGATTGCATTTGATGCAGTATTGAAATCCTTGAAATGCGGCACCCATTGATCTTCAGGGAAAACAGCAGGATTTATGAGTGAGGATGCAGCTCCGGTGTCAATAAAAGCAATAACTCGAGCTGGTTTATCCCATTTGGATGTATAGACCTTGAGTTCTACTTGAGGAACAACTGTGAGGGCATTGATCTCTTCTCGGGCCTCGATCACTGGTTTTTAAAAGCTATCCCATTGGCCTTGATCTGGAGTTGATCTTTAAGCTGCCTGTAAATGTCAAATCCAATAATAAGATCTTTTCCTGGCACATCAGATCCTAGCAGCTTGGTTCTGTATTTCAATGCTGGGAAGAACTTAATCGTGACTGGGTGCTTTGTAATGACAGTTGTATTTAAGATTGCATTTGATGCAGTATTGAAATCCTTGAAATGCGGCACCCATTGATCTTCAGGGAAAACAGCAGGATTTATGAGTGAGGATGCAGCTCCGGTGTCAATGAAAGTAATAACTCGAGCTGGTTTATCCCATTTGGATGTATAGACCTTGAGTTCTACTTGAGGAATAACTGTGAGGGCATTGATCTCTTCTCGGGCCTCGATCACTGGTTTTGAAATTTGGTACTTATCATTGCCTTGATCTTCATAGATATCGAGAGAGAATATAGTTTCTTCATTGGGTTCATCATCCATAGAGAAGATGGATTCAAGGTCCTCCTCTTTTGCAAGATGTATGCCAGTGTAATCTTCAATCTCTTCAAGGAGTTTGACAGATCTTCTTGACTGAGGACAGTTTTTTGCAAAATGTCCAATCTTATGGCAAATAAAGCATCTGTCTTTCTTGTGAAAATTTCCTGGCCTTCTACGTCTGAAATACTTTGTGCGTCTTTTGGATCTTGATCTTCCATCTGGAATTCTTGGCCATTTGAACCTCCTGAATTGTTTTCGTCGTCTGGTCGTGCTGCAGGAACATCCTGATCCGGTGATTAGATCAGTTTTGCGGCATGCCTTGTCAAGCGCTGGATTGTGCTGGATAATTTGCTTCAAGGCTGAGCGCTTGGTACAGATGTCATCTAGTGCAACGAAAATAGCCTGCCTGATGTAACCAATTTGTGGGATGGTTATGGACTGGAATTTTTCTTCAATGATGGTCATGGTCTTGCTTGCCAGTAGCTTTGGAAGTGATGAGACAAAGGCTTGCTTTAGATTGATATCGCAGCCGATCTCGAAGTATATCTTGGCCATTTTTTGAAAGTGTCTGTCAATGTCATTTCTGTCGAATGACACACACTTCATCTCGAAGAGTTGTCTACGCATTTTCTCCTGTCTTTGGCCAGTATCTCCGCAGAAAACTTCATGTAGGATGCGAACGTTGAAGGCAAAATCTTGGGAAGTAGATGGAGACCCTCTATCACCCACATTATTCATCATAGCTGCTGAAGCACTCTCAAAGGGATTTAATTCACTTTATCAAAATCCCTACTTCAATAGCTTTGGAATGCCTAGAAGAAGCCCAAGAATCAACCATCTATCATATGCAGATGATATGATCATCTTCTCATCATCAGATGCCAACTCAATACAGCTGGTAATGGATGTGCTAAGTGCATATGAAGCAGCTTCAGGTCAGCTAATAAACAAGAACAAATCTTCCATCTACATGCATCACTCAGCTGCCTCAGAAGCAGTAACAAGAACAAAAAGAATCACAAGAATTGGGAGACAGAACTTCCCATTCACCTACCTAGGCTGCCCCATATTCTACTCAATGAAGAGAATCATCTATTATCAAGACATTGTAAATAAAATACAGGACAGACTGCAATCCTGGAAGGGCAAATTACTTTCTATTGGAGGCAGAGCCATTTTGGTTAAGCATGTCCTACAAAGCATGCCAGTGCATCTCCTATCAGCAGTGAATCCTCCAAAACAAGTAATCAACAACATATATAAGCTTTTTGCTCAATTCTTCTGGAGCAGCACAGTGGGAGGTACCAGCAGACATTGGTCATCCTGGAACAACCTGTGTTTACCTTATGAGGAAGGAGGAGCAGGTTTTAGATCTCTTCATGACATGTCCAAGGCCCTCTTCTGCAAACTGTGGTGGAATTTCAAAACCAAGCCTAGTCTCTGGAGTGCATACATGACTCAAAAATACTGCAAAATACACAATGCAGTAATTGTTACATGGAAGAGAGGATCACAAACTTGGAAGAAAATGTTAGAATGCAGAGAGATCATAGAACACCAAATTGCTTGGCAAGTCAAAATGGGATCCTCACTCTTCTGGTATGACAACTGGACTAGGCAAGGAGCACTATACTTCCTAGTACCAGCAAATTTCCCAATTGAATGGCAACTGTAACATGCAGCAATTGTGAGAACACTTGCCACAGGAGATGGTAGGGCATATAATCACTTCAGTAAAGCCTCCAAAGATGGAA
Source organism: Nicotiana obtusifolia (assembly GCA_002018475.1). NCBI lineage: Eukaryota > Viridiplantae > Streptophyta > Magnoliopsida > Solanales > Solanaceae > Nicotiana > Nicotiana obtusifolia. Next base: position 31,960 of record MCJB01049216.1, read on the forward strand.
GACACTCTGGACATTCCATACTGGATGCTGCAGGAACAAGGACAATTCACAGTCAAAACTGCTTGGGAATACCTCAGGAAAAGAGAAGAACCTAGAAGAGCATATAAGATGATTTTGGGTTAAAGGACTTCCTTTCAAAATTGCATTCTTCATGTGGAGAGTCTGGAGGGCAAAACTACCACTTGATGACATCTTGAAAAGATGGGGATACCAACTGGCTTCAAAATGCTGGTGCTGCACAGAACCAAAGGAAGAAAATATGGTTCACCTCTTCTACACTTCAAATACTGCCACCAAGGTTTGGAAATATTTTCTGCAAAGAGCAGGAATTGCACTCGAGGGTTTAACTTTCCATCAAGCAATAACAAGATGCTGGACAATACAAACAGTCAACAAAATAAAACCAGTGATGCAGGCACTTCCCTCATTCATTGTACGGGAACTATGGAAAAAAAGAAATAGCTACAAACATGGAGAACCAGTCACAACTGGTAGAGTAATCTACCAAATCTCCACAGCACTGCAAGCACTAGTCAATACCAGAAAGCCAGGAATCAATGCCCCACACAAATGGCAAGACCTCCTACACATGCTGGAAAACTACACTCCAAGATTAAGTTTTAAAACAGTCAACTGGGAATTCCCTATGCCAGGATGGGTAAAGATCAACACTGATGGAGCATCAAAAGGAAACCCAGGAAGAAGTTCAATAGGATTTTGTGTGAGAAATGAAACAGGAGATCTAATATATGCACTTGGCACAAAATGCATAAAGGGAACAAACACAGTAGCAGAAACAACAGCCATTACTGAAGCATTGAGATTTTGCAGCACACAAGGCTTCTCAAATATATGGCTACAAACTGACTCCATGCTCCTAAACAATATCATCAATGGCATATGGAAACCACCCTGGTGCATAGCAGAGCAAATAGAAGAAATCCTCCAACTCAAAAAATCACTCACACTAACAGTATCACACACCTATAGGGAAGGAAACAAGTTGGCAGATCACCTTGCAAACTATGCACTTGACTTTGGAAGAATTGAGTGTCATCACTCCAGTCAACTTAACTCAGTAGGTTGGAAAATCCTCAATGCAGATAAAACACAATGCCCTTACATAAGAGTGAAGTTGGCAAAATGGCAAGCTGCACACCACATCAACTCATAATAGGATAGGATTTCATTGGAAAACTCCAGAGCAAACAAGAAGGGAGGAAAACTAGGTTTAACAGTAGAATATTGATCACATTAACCTCTAACTCGTGTGTTCTCATGTGCAGGGTACTGGACCTCTCAGGGATGCAGGACAAGGTTTGGAGGAAAGCAAGGAAGATGCCCCCCACACAGAGCAGAACTGTTATAACAAACAGGAACATAGGCCTGCAGCAACACCATGACCTCTATACAGCCTTCTGGACAGCTATACAGGGACTCTACAGAAGTATAGACAGCAAAAAATACCAACCCGAGTCAAATGTAGCCAGCAACACCAGAGAAGGGATGGCAGGAACAAATACTCAACTGCAGCAATCTCAATTGCAGGGATTTTGTAGAAGCACTGACACTAGGAGTCATCCTGAGCAGCTAAAGGAGACCAGAATTATCAGAGGCAGCAATGAGGTTAGCAGTATCAACAAAAGATCAGTAAATAACCTTGAGCAGCAATCTGGTGGCATCAGCAGCAGCTTCATAAAGCATGACAAGGCAAGGCTTGCACCACTGCAGCAAAGGCCTAAAATGATACAAGAACAGCAGAAACTTATCTCCCAGCAGAAGAATATTGGAAATAACATCGCAAAAGCAAGCAACACCTTTGGCAAAGCAAGAACAGATTAGTACTAGCTGCTCCAACAGCACAGAATAATCAGCAAAGCAAGAGTCAGCAGTACCAGCACCAGCAGCCCACTGCACACTGCCAACACTCCTCTTAAACTTGTCAAACCTGCAGGCACACTTTCTAGACATGCAGCATAAATCAAACAGCAATGATACACTAGCAGCCCATCTAATGATTAGCAGGACTCATGAGTTGAAGCACAGAAAAATCAGAAAACCAACTGCACAGCAATGCCAGCAACACCAATTCACTAGTCTACTGCAATCACTCCCTCTGATGCTAGCAGGAATGGGGAAGTGCAACACAGGAAAAACTTAGGAAAGTAATGGCACAACAGAGCCAGCAGCACCAACACCAGCAACTCATTTATCTACCGCCACAGACAAACAGTAAAGCAAGAAACAACAGGGGTGACAGAAGCAATGGAAACAGAAACAATGGTCATGAATGCAATAGAAGCAGCAAAAACTCCAACAAGATTTGTCAGGTCAGAATACAGCACTCAAGCAAAGGCAGCATCAGCAGATCACAATGGTCTAAGCAGCAGCAAACTATGGAAACAATGCAACAGTCTTTCATCAATAGTACCAACATCAACAATATCTACAACAATCATAACAATAACAGTGGCAACATCAGTGGCATCATCAGCAACAGCAGGATCATCATTGGATGTAACTGTCCATATAGGTTCAGGTTATTGGCGCAATTGCTTTGTGTGGTATTAGCACCTCCAGTGCTCAGTCTAATGCAATTGCATCAATCACCATGTTCCTATACCAACAGTACTTCTCACTGGATCACCACAATCTTCAAACATAAACACCCCAATATCTCAGACATTTCTCATTGGATCAACATTGGATCAACATTACTTTGCAGTACCAGGAGCAACATGAATATCAGCAGTAGCATCATCAGCAAAGGCAGCAACAGGACAAACAACATGACTGTGAGCACTAGAGTCAACAACAAAACTGACATTCAATCATCAAGCCATATTCTCATCAGGATTCACTTTAATACAAATGTAGCAACAAACAGACAATCCAAGCATTCCACACTGGCAACCAACACCCTCAGTCACAAGGATAACATTAGCAGCAGAGGAAACAACAAAACAGTATCAGCACCAATTCCAGCACTGTCTATATCAGCAACAACAACCAGCAACATCACAGCACTTAGAAGCACCCTCAAAGAAACAGCAGAAGTAACAGCATCAAGCAGATACATCAATAATAGACCCAACAGCAACAACAGAAATACAAACAGCAGAGTCAATAACAAATACCAGCAGCAGTAGCATGAAGAGCAGGAACCAAGGCAGCAACTTTACAAAGGAAGCATAGAGCTCACAGATAAAAGGAACAACAGCACTCAGAGAGTCAGCAGCAGATTGCACAAGCAGCAGGACACATTCAATCAGACTCCCACTTTCATTAGAGAATGCCACTGCCACCTTTTTACTAAATGACTCACTTTTGTAGAATATCTCCAACTGTGTCAAAACAAAGGGGAACAACACTCTTCCGTGCCATATGACATACTTCTCAGAGAATTCCAAGCTTTTGCAAAAGTATTTTCAATGGGACAAGACATCTACCTTTCACTCAATCAATAGAATTAGGAATACATGTATTTTGTACAGTCGACCTAGATTTACTTCTCATTGCTTTTGTACATATGTCTATCTATCAATATTATAAGAAAGATAGTCATTACATCACTATAGGTTTGACTCGTCCTACACACTTAGGTACATTTGATCACCAAATGTGGATGATCAAACATACACATCATCTAACTACTTATCACTACCTAGGTACCTTTAGTCAACGCTTTAGAAAGACAAGGTACATCTACTTTTTTGGGGAGGTAAGGTTCATGTCCCCCTCCATTTCTATATATTTTTCAAATTAATAAAAACCATATTTACCAAAAAAAAAAAGAGTAGAAACTAGATCAAATAAAATCGATGCATCTCTATGGCAAATCAGAACACTATCTGTGATGACCGTATCAGACAACTCTGCCTCAGGTTTAGCTGGAAATGCATAGAAACGGGACTGAGCCCCACTAATCTGACCTATACCTCTCGGATGGCCTCTAACTGGCTAGCCTCCACCTTTACCTAGCTGGGTAGGTGGCGAGAAAACCGGTGCCGAAACTATGGCATGAGTACCTTGTTGTGGCATGCTGCTCTGTGACCTGGGGCAAAACCTCGCGACGTGCCTCGGGTCCCCCCAAGTATAAAAAGCCCCCGATTGATGTGACTGCTGATCTTGGAACTGACCATGTCGACTTGAATAACCACCCTGATAACTCTGAATCAGAGGTGCACTAACCGGAGCTGAAGGTGCACTGTAACCTAGCTGCTTGGAACGAGGCCCATAAGCACGGTGGCCACTTAAAGGACCATGAGACACCTAAAGTGCTGACTGAAGGGCCTGATGGGATGGCCTCTGCTAAATGTACCCCTTCCTCTAGACAAGGCACCACTGAAACCACCAAAATGACAAGGCCTCTTCTTAGATGTTGCCTCCCTACCCTGACTACAAATCCTCTCAATCCGTATAGCAATCTCCACAACCTACATGAAGGAAATATCATCCTCAGTTACTCTAGCCATCTGTAGTATGATACCATATGTAAGGCCATAAATAAATCTCTTTACTCTCTACCCCTCAGTACTGATCAAAATAACTGCATGGCGTGATCTGGTCTAAAGTACTAGGTAATGATCATGCTACCCTGCGGAGGCGCTCAAACTGATTGTGGAAGTCCTCTCTCTGAGTAAAGGGGATGAACTTCTCCAGGAATATCTATGAGAACTGCTCCCAAGTGAGAGGAGGTGAACCTCTTGGCCTACCCTGGACATACTCCTGCCACCATTTTGGCAGAACTAGTCATCTGAAACACCACGAAGTCAACTCCATTGGACTCCACTATACCCATATTGTGCAATACCTCATGGCAATGATCCAAGAAATCTGGTGGGTCCTCAGAAGGTGTACCACCAAAATGAATAGGAAACAACTTGGTGAACTGGTCCAACCTTTTCAGCCCCTCGGACGACATTGTGGGTCCCTCCCTAGACTGTGTAGCAATAACAGGCTGAACTATTCCAATTGCTGGAATTGTCGTAGCGTGAATCTCTAAGCCATATGCTCTAGTGTGTGAATAACAGGAGTTTGGGCTCCTCCCCTAGCCTGAGAGTCGGTTGGTGCCATAGGGAACACACCGGCTTTGGCCACACTCTCTATAAGACCCACCAAGCGGACTTGGGCGTCTTGAAGTACTAGGGTGGCAATGAACCCCTCTGGGACCTGAGTTGGTCCAACTCGCACTGTCTGAAAAGGGCCTCCTCCTCCTACTCGATCTGAGGCTCTGCAGTAGATATTGTTGCATGTGCTCTAGGCTGAGCTCTGCCTTTACCTTTGGCTGTCCCTCGATGCCGCCCCCTACCCCTGGTAGTAGGTGCAACCTGGGGCCCTAACTGGTGTAACCATCTATGAGAGAAAAAGAATAGAATGATTCAAACTCAATGATAGAACAAAATTGAACAAATAGAGAAAGAAAGAAGTGAAAATTCAGAATCAACAGCAACAATATCAGCCTTGAAGAGGACCAGACAGCACCACATAATTCATCAAATGCAATCACAGAACAGGAAGCAACATTGAAAGAAGACAAAGAAACAAACAAGTATGCAAGGACACACCAACAGCAGGCAATGCACTCACACCAATACAACATCAATACCAGTAACATCAACACAGAGAATCTGATTCATCAGACATCACACACCAGTAGCAGCTTAATCACTAGCAACCATAAACAAGTACAGCCAACAGCTTCACCAACACAACAATGCAGGCACAAGAAACACAAGGATAAATATCTTCAACTTGGCTTTCCCTCTTTCAGGAGTCAAAGCAAAACTGAAGATAACTCGCGCTTTTTTGATATCTTTTTGCAAATTCTTGACAGCATTGACATCTGTCAAAGGTACATACGGGAGATCAAATCTCACATCCATTTAGACAGAATAGGAACATATGTACTTTTTTGTATAGCTGACTTAAGAAAACTTGTACATACGATTGTCTACTACAAATGGGCAATCGTCGCACTATCATAGGTCTAACCTCTCACTACTACTTAGGTACTTATAGTCAGCACTTTAAGATGACCATAAGTACATGTACTTTCTTTTGGGAGGTAAGGTCCATGTCCTCCTCCGTTTTGTATTTGGTTTTATAAATAATTAAAACTCTATTTAACCAAAAAAAAAAAGAAGTGAAAATTCCTGAAGACCTATACCCTCTAGAAGATAAGTGCAGACGTCTTTGTACCGATCATCCAGACTCTACTAATCTTGCTCATGACTCGTGAGACCTAGACGACCTAGTGCTCTGATACTAACTTGTCACGGCCCGGAATTCCCTATCATTCACTTGCTAGGCAAGCCAACATTAGCTACAATTTTACCAATTTTTAACGATTTAAAAGCAAAATAATAATAGTTAATGACTAAATGCTTTGATATACATAAAACAACTCCATAAATAACGTAGTATACACTAATCCCAGTAATCCAGAGTCACAAGTACATAAGTGACTAGAATACATCAATTACAGTCTAAAACAAAGTACAACTATTCGAAACAAGGTAAATAATAAGCTAATGGAAGGGGAGTTCAAACACTGCTGACGCTGTGCAACCCTACCTCAAGTCTCCTGAACAAATATGATCTGAGTAAGCCTCCGCTAGATACAGTTGGGGCCAATACCAGAATCTGCACAAAAAGTGCAGAAGTGTAGTATGAATACAACTGATCCATTATACTCTATAAGTGTCGACCCTAACCACGGCAAGGTCACGAGGCTAAGGCAAGACCTCTGTAATAAACCTGTACAATTATATACATATTCATAAAAGAATAACAAATAAAGAGTCAAATGAAACAACGGATTAGGGCAGGTATAGGGCAAAATAGACTGAAACAGTAAATGAGGAATCATGAAATAAACCTTTTTCCAACACGGGCAATGAAACTACCAAATCATAATCCACATCATCAAATATCAAGTAAAACAATGAAATCAATAAACTCGCACGGCATCCCCCTTCGTGCCTTTGCTCTCATCCTCACCAAATCATAATAAATGCAAGTGCACATCATCACTCTTCGTGCTTTTACTCTCATCCTCACATGATCACAATAGAAATGCATATGCATGGCATCACCCTTCGTGCTTTTATCTCACATTCGCTCAACGAATGATAACAATACGCAAACTCGCGCTTTTCACTCTTCCTCAATAAGCAACAACAATAACCCAAGTATTGAACAATGCAGGAAACAATTCAACCTCAACAATTTTAACTAGTACACAACTCAGATTTCCTTCAAATAAAAGTGCTCCGATCACTTTAGACCAATTCACAGCCTGAGTTTCCTTCAAAATCAAAGTTCACCGATTACTTCGGACCGGTATCTACCCCAGATCTCTTCCAAAATAAGAGTTTGCACCAGGGTTCCAGCACACTAATCTGGGGCCTCATTGCATTCAAAAAGAAAAAAAAATCATATCGTTCTCGCATCAAATCCACAATCATGGCTCAAGCCACTACAATTCATCTTCCTCAACTCAAACAGAAGTGTAGTCCACACTTCGTCAACTCTACTGATCAAAGACGCGATACAACGTGAAATTATCTTCTAACGTCAAACTGGGTTGATTAAGGACAAGCGTCGATATTTCCAACAGCAATCAGTGACATGTCCCCAAGGATCATTCATATTACGTCCCGTTGAAATTGGGTGTGTAGGTAATCTGAACCCTTATAGTCAGAATAAAACCCAGCGTCACCATAGCTTGATGCTTGGCAATTATTAAAATAAAAAATTAAAAATTAAATCAGCCCATCACATTCTCAATCACTTTGTCGAACTACAATCGGCTTGATTCTCGTTACATTCGAGATATGTAGGAAACTCAACTCAGAGACCGGCGGTACCCATGTCAAAATCCATTCAAACCAATCCATCCATCATCCAACATCCAACATCCAACATCCCAGTGCCGTCATAGTCTGATGCTGGGGCAATCTTGGAAGCAATGTCGTGGTTGCACAAATCACTTTCGTCCTTGAGCATCTACGCCTTTTTCTTTCACCCCCTGAGGCTACAATCCACAAGTAGCACTCAATTACATTCCTAAACTACACGCGGCCTGATTCTCATGCAATCCGAGATATGTAGGCAACTCAAACACTAGATTTTAATCAAAATCTTCCAAACCTCCTATGTCCCTACTCTGCCATGTCGGGACAAAACTGGGCTATGTCATCATTCCATAGTTACTGGAGTATGAATGTTAAACCGGTTGGTAGTTACAGTTCTGATATTATCAAAGCATTTGAATGCTAGACGGGCTATGTCACCGTTCCGAAGTTATCGGAGCATTTGAAATCTAAGATACCCGTATTAGAAAGTGGATGCCGATAAAATTTTAACTTTGAAATAGAATGCCCATTATACAGGAGGGCGCCTAGAAAAAGCAAGAAGTTATCTTTCCTATGCAAGAAAATTGATGAAAGGGCTATGCTTGTCATTTGTTGTTTTCTGCATTTTTTCTGTTTTTGTAGCTTTCTTAGAGAATATTTAAAAATTTGAAGAGTGAAGAAATATTGTGATTTATTGATCAATTATTTTTTACTTCGGTTGGTATTAACAATTAGTATTGTGCATAAGAAGTTCCACCATATACTTTCCAGCAAATTGAGGTCAGCTTATGGGTAATTTCAATAGCTGCAAGTGGTACCTCAGATATACCTAAGTTTGACAAGATTTGTTCTTCATGCTTCAACAAAAGGTTTCGAATGCTGCCTATGCCCATGTTTCAAGTGCCCTCTTGTAACGACCCGACCAGTCATTTTGAGCTTTTGCGTTCCATTCGGTGGTTGGAGGTCTTGATTGGCTTCATATTGCGTATTATGACTTGCATGCATGGTCGGTTTTGGTTTTCGAGTGATTCAGGATTTGATTTGGAAGAATGATTCTCATTTTTGAAGCCTTAAGTTGGAAGAGTTGACCAAGTTTGACTTTTGCATATTTGATCTCGAACCAGTGTTTTGATGGCTCTAATAGGTTCTTAATGTGATATTGAACTTGGCATATGCCTGGAATTTAAATCGGAGGTTCTTATATTGATTTAACTTGTTTTGCTGAAAGTTGGCAATTTGAAGGTTTAGAAATTCCTTGAGTTTGACCATGGTTTTACTTTGTGACTATCGAGTTTGGATTTCAGTTTCGAAACTTGGAATAGGTCTGTTTTGTTATTTTGAACTTTTCTGCAAAGTTTGGGGTCATTCCGAGTTGATTTGACAGGAATCAGACGCGTGGTTGTGTTTTTAGAGCTTCTTGAGTTTCATTGTACTTTTCCTGTGTTTTGGTATTCAATTCTCGATTCCAGATGGTAACTTATTATCTTGATCGCAAGAGTGAGTTTGTATGATGTTTATATATACTTGTGTGGATATTTGGTATGGAGCCTTGGGGGGTTGGGGTGAGTTTCATACGCATTTCGGAGTGTTTTGGGCTGCTTCAGTTATGCTGGTGTTTTGCTGGTGCCTCAAGTCTTGCAAACGCGAGTATACTGTTGGCATTTGCGAACCTCGTATTTTCAAGGTGGGGATCGCATTTGCGAGGTTGGCTGGGGACTGCATGGTTCACTTTTGCGAACTTTGAATCGCATATGTGATTGGGCTCCTAGGTAAGGATGGTCGCATTTGCGATCAATTGATTGATTTTGCAGAAGGGGAGGACTTCTCAAATGCGAAGTCTGTGTCGCATTTGCAACATCCCCTGAGTTCAACAACATCGCTTTTGCATTCTTCGCATTTTCGACTCCTGCAGTTGAACATAAGGGCTGACAAACGGGATTTAACTTCATTTTATCACCCTAATATCGATAAGAGGCGATTTTGAGGAGGGATTTTCACATACAACTATTGGGTAAGTAATTTTGATCAATTTTCAATTACATTACATGATTATTTATGAGATTTTAACATCAAAATCATGAGATTTAAAGAGAGTTTTTGGGGATTTTTGACTATATTTTGAAAAAAATAAAAATTTGAGATTTGAGAGTCGAACAGGACTCGAATTTGAAAACAAAACACATATATGGACTCGTGGGGTTATAGGTAGTCGAGATCTACCCTTAGACTCAAGTTTTGATATGGTGACCCTGGGGTTGACCTTTGGGAAATTATGTAAAGATCTTGACTTTATTAATTGAAATTGGTTGGTTTCCCTTGCATTATTTGATGTTACTAAGGTCGATCTTCGTTAGGTTTGAGCTGAGCGGGGGTGAATTTTAGAGGAAAGGCATTTTTAGAGTATTGATTAAGGGCTTTTGAGGTAAGTATCTTGCCTAACTTTGTGTGGGAGAACTACCGCGTAGGGTTTGGTTTAATTGCACTATTTGAATTACGTGGAAGAGGTGTACATGAGGTCACGAGTGTGTACACAGTCTTATTTGTGGAAATTGACCAATTTAGACTCTTAGGTTTCTTATATGCATTTAACTAAAGTTGTCATATCATGTTATATCTTTCATTGACGAGTTTACTCTTATATGCATTTAATTGAGGTTGTTATTACATGTCATATCTTTCATATTGAGTTTATTCTTGTGCAGTTAATTGGAGTTGTAGTTATTGAGAGCTATTAAAATGTTTTAATTGAAGATGTTGTTTTAAGGAATATCTTTCATTGTTAAGTTATGTCACGACCCAAGCTGGAGGGCCGCGACGGGCACCCGGACCTTACCTGCCGAGTGCCGGCATACCTGCTATCTTACTTTCTTTGTTATCTATAAGGTCGATGATGCTAGTATGAATGGTAACAATAATCACAATCGACTGAAACTTTTTGATAACGACATATTCCATACATATCAACTGAAGTACCATACAATGACATGAACACACATACATACATACATATATACACACACACACACACACACACACACACACACACACAACATGACCGTTAAGTCTGCGATGCAAAAACTATACAACAAAATACATTGCCGACGAGGCAATACAACTGTACATAAGTCAACCCACTATCTATTGTCTATGAGCCTCTACTGAAACATACATAATGCAACCTTTGTCGGAACAGTGCCCCGACATGCCCATAATGCCTATAACCAAAATGCATACCAAGACTATGGCAAGTTTGAAGGAGGGATCTCGCCAATATCCGCTAAACCGGACAACCTACTGTGGTAGGGAAGCCTCGACTGTATGTCTGCCTGGACCTACAGCACGACATGCAGCGTCCACAGAAAAAGGACGTTAGTACGGATAATGTACTGAGTATGTAAGACAGAAAAACATAATATAAGAACAGTAATATGCGTCAGGAAGAGAAACATACAACCTGTACTATCTGAATGCCTCTGAGGGCGACTAATCATGACATGCCTGATATGCACATGTATATATATATATATACATATATATATTCTTTTTAAATTCATCATATACATACGCCTCTGTGGGCCTTATCATCATCATTTACATACGCCTCTGCGGCCTTATCATCATCATATACACACGCCTCTGCGGCTTCATCATCATTATATCATACCCGGCCGCAATAGGCTCGGTAATAACGTACCCGGCCTTCATAAGGCTCGGTAACAGCGTACCCGGCCTTCATAAGGCTCGGTAGGATGAAACATATACATACATATAGTTGCACGATAGGTGTCATACCCGGCCGACTATAGCGCGGCTCGGTAGAGTAAAATGTATACAATGGATGCTGGACTCATTTAAATCATACTTTCATGGTGACGTAAGGTCGAAGAGATAACAATATATATATATATCCTCCCATAAGAGGGGAAACAATATAAGCACTCCTACCTTCTAAAAGTAGAGTATCTTTTGGGGCTTGTTCATTGTATCGTGCATAAACGGAGTCGTGCAAAAAGAAAGAAAGGGATGGTCTTACATACCTGGTATTTCCTGAGCCAATTTCAAGCTACGTATTGTCACAATTTCCTTAGTCTACAATGAGAGGAACGATTCTATCGTTATTCTCTAAACGTTATAGTTATAATCAACCTCAATCCTAAATTTATATGGTGTTTCCCCACACCTATCTTCTTCTAAACCTCCACAATAATAGTAGTAGGACATGCAACCCAAAACAACCACAACCCAGTCCATTATCAGTGATTAACTTAAACCCACAGCTTTTAATATGCATAAAACGAGTTTCCAAGAATTCCTAGGAGAAAGAATGCATGAAAGAGAGTAGTAACTTACCTTGCATGTGGATTATCTCAGCCCTTTTTCCTTGATTCTTCAACTTCTAGGTCTTACTCTCAATTAGGGCTTGAAAGAGGGGAAAATCAGCTAGGGCTTTTCCTTAATTCTTCAATTTCTAAATTCTTTTCCCAATTTAGAACTTGGAAGAGGGAGAAATTGGTTAAGGTTTGTGTGGGATTTGGAGAAGGGGTCGCAGGTGGTTCTTCTTGGCTTTGGGATTTCAGAAAAATGGAGAAATAACTGGTCTAGGCCCCTTTTATAGGTCAGTCAATAAGTGATACACGTGTCTGATGCTTTCACATCTGCAACCGCATTCTCGTTGCAGAATCAACATGCGGTTCACATTTTGGACACGAAACTCAGCCCAGAAATAAGTCTCATTATGTGACACCGGAGGTCTGATTTGCGGTCTGCATTTTCAGTATGCGGTCGCATACTGACCGCATTCCTGGCATAGATTTCTGCCCAGAAATCTGTCTCAATTTGCGATACATTAGGTGTAATATGCGGTTCGCATTTCAAGAATGTGATCGCACTTATGGTCGCATTTGTGGCACTGGTTTTTATCCAGAAATCTGTCTTGGTCTGCGGTCTCAGTGTCAGATTTGGGTTCGCATGTGGGTTTTGCGGTAGCAAACCCAGCTTTGCGAAGCCCTTTGCTCTTTTCTTGACTTTTTGAACTCTTTTCCGGTTCTTAAGCTCTATACATATAGACTATCTTACGACGTGGCCTAACGTACGAAATTACAGGTTGTAACACTCTCCCTCCTTAGGAACATTCGTCCTCGAATGTAAAGGTTTACGGGGATTTTACTCAACAAATGGTTTTACAAGAGTATGCAAACTTATGGACATGTACATTATTAGCATATTATCATTTTGCACTAAGAAAGAGTATTCTCAAGTTACTGTTTACCTCGTAAGGACGTTCCTCCTTTCAATGCGTTCTGCGTTCCCTCGGCATCCTCATTATCTACATTCTGGAACAGGTACGGATATTTAGACTTCATCTCTTCCTCTGCTTCCCATGTCATTTCTTTGTATGTTTGTTTCTCCACAATACCTTAACAGAAGCTACATCCTTTGTTCTTAGCTTAAGGACTTGTCGGTCTAATATAGCCACTGACACTTCTTCATATGTTAGATCCTCTGTAACCTGCACATCTTTGATGGGGACGACCCGAGAAGGATCTCCGGTACATTTCCTTAACATAGATACATGGAATACCGGATGGACAAATTCCAATTCGGATGGCAATTCTAACTCATAAGCTACACATCCAATTCGTCGAAGAACTTTAAACGGACCGATATACCTTGGACTCAGTTTACCTTTCTTCCCAAAACGCATGACACCCTTCATTGGTGAGACTCTCAGGAATACCCAATCATCAACTTCAAACTCTAGATCACGACGTCGGACATCAGAATAGGACTTTTGCCTACTTTGTGCCATTTTCAAGCGTTCTTGTATTACCTTTACCTTCTCGATGGCTTGGTGGATTAGATCTGGCCCATACAACTCAGTTTCACTGACTTCAAACCATCCAACTGGTGATCTACATCTCCTCCCGTATAATGCCTCGTATGGGGCCATCTTAATACTGGAGTGGTAGCTATTATTGTAGGCAAATTCTATGAGTGGAAGATGGTCATCCCAACTCCCCTTGAAATGCAAGACACATGCCCGTAGCATATCTTCAAGTGTCTGAATGGTACGTTCATCCTGTCCGTCAGTCTGCGGATGAAAAGCCGTGCTGAGATTCACCTGTGTGCCCAAACCTTTCTGAAAGGATCTCAAAAAGTTAGCTGTGAACTGAGCTCCTCGGTCTGATATAATAGACACCGGCACACCATGAAGTCTAACAATTTCCTTGATATATTGCTTGGCATAGTCTTCAGCTGTGTAGGTTGTCTTAACTGGCAAAAAATGGGCACATTTGGTAAGGCGATCCACTATCACCCAGATGGAGTCAAACTTACGATAAGAGCGAGGTAATCCAATAATGAAATCCATATTAATCACCTCCCATTTCCAGGTCAGAATCTCTATATCCTGAAGCAATCCACCGGGTTTCAGATGTTCTATCTTTACCTGTTGACAATTGGGACACTGGGCTACAAATTCTGCAATAGACTTCTTCATGCTATCCCACCAATACAGCTCTTTGATGTCATGATACATCTTTGTCGAACTGGGATGGATGGAATATCGGGATCGATGAATTTCCTTCATAATCTTCTCTCGCAACCCTGTCACATTAGGCACACATAATCGGCCTTGGCATCTCAATGTTCCATCTCCTCCAATCTCAAAAGCTGAAATTTTACCCTGCTGAATGCCCTCTCTCAATTGTACTAAGGTGGAATCTTTATATTGCCGTGCTTTTACCTCGACTACCAAGGATGATTCTGATGTATTATGTACAAGAACACCTCCGTCCTCAGAGTCTAATAATCTAATTCTCATGTTGGCCAGCCGATGAAGTTCTTTAGCCAAATCCCTTCTACCCGCTTCGATGTGTACTAAGCTTCCCATTGATTTACGGCTGAGAGCGTGTGCCACCACATTAGCTTTATCGGGATGGTACAATATCTCGACATCGTAGTCCTTCAGTAATTCGAGCCAACGTCGTTGTCTCAAATTCAGCTCCTTCTGACTGAAGAGGTATTGCAAACTCTTGTGATCTGTGTAGATGTCAACATGGACGCTGTACAAGTAGTGCCGCCATAATTATTGCGGCCAATTCCAAATCATGAGTTGGATAATTCTTTTCATGCTTCTTCAGTTGCCTTGACGCATAAGCGATCACCTTCCCATGCTGCCTCAATACGCATCCCAAACCTACACCTGAAGCATCACAATAGACCACATACCCTTCAGTTCCTCCTGGAAGAGTAAGCACTGGCGCAGAGATCAACCGATTCTTTAGCTTTTGGAAACTACGTTCACAAGCATCGGACCATTGGAATTTGGTAGATTTCTGTGTTAGCTTAGTCAATGGTGCTGATATAGAGGAGAACCCCTCTACAAACCTTCTATTATATCCTGCTAGCCCTAGAAAGCTGCGGACTTCTAACGGTGTTGTGGGTCTTGGCCAACTCTTTACTGCATCGATCTTCTGAGTGTCGACACTAATACCCTCGTCAGATATCACATGGCCTAGGAATGCTACTGAGTTCAACCAGAATTCACATTTGGAGAGCTTTGCATATAACTTGTGATCCCGAAGGGTCTGTAATACAATCCGCAGGTGACTCATATGTTTTGTCTTTGAACGGGAATACACTAGAATGTCATCAATGAATACAACCACGAACATGTCAAGATAAGGCCTGAATACGGTGTTCATGAGATCCATAAAAGCTGCCGGGGCATTTGTTAGCCCGAACGACATTACTAGGAACTCAAAATGCCCATATCTTGTTCGGAAGGCTGTTTTTGGAATATCTTTCTCCTTGATCCTCAATTGAAAGTGCCCTAAACGTAGGTCAATCTTGGAAAAACATTTGGCACCCTGAAGTTGGTCGAATAGGTCGTTAATCCTTGGAAGTGGATATTTGTTTTTTATAGTAACCTTATTCAACTGTCGATAGTCAATACACATCCTCAACGACCTGTCTTTCTTCCGCACAAACAAGACTGGCGCACCCCAAGGTGAAGTGCTAGGCCTAATGAAGCCCTTATCCAACAAGTCTTTCAACTGTACTTTCAACTCTCGCAATTCTACTGGGGACATTCTGTATGGAGGAATAGAGATCGGTTGAGTAGTAGGCAACATATCAATGCCAAACTCACTCTCCCTCTCAGGAGGAAGACCTGGGAGTTCATCTGGGAAAATATCTGGAAATTCACCGACCACGGGAATTGATTGTAGAGTAGGCGACTTCGCCTCCACATGCATCACACGAACGAGATGATAGATGTAACCTTTTGAGATCATCTTCCTTGCCTTAAGGTAGGAAATAAACCTACCTTTCGGCGTAGCAATATTCCCTTTCCATTCAAGGATGGGTTCACTAGGAAATTGAAATCTAACCGTCTTCGTACGACAGTCAACATTTGCATAACATGAAGCCAACCAATCCATTACCATTATTACATCGAAATCAACCATTTCTAATTCAAACAAATCTGCCGAGGTTTGATGACTACAAATCATCACGGCGCAACCTCTATATATGTCACGACCCAACCTGGAGGGCCGCGACGGGCATCCGGGCCCTACTCGCTGAGTGCCGGCATACCTGCTATCTTATTTTCTTTGTTATCTATAAGGCTTGACATACACATACAATCCGAACAATAATCACACGTTTCATACATATCAACAGGAATACCGTACCATGACGGAAGCATACATATCTAATATACCATGGCCGACACGGCCGTCATGCAAAAACTATACAACAAAAGATACACATGCCAACAAGGCAATTCCACTGTACATGAGTCAACCCAACACTTGTCTATGCATAAACTGACACGTGTCTATGAGCCTCTACAAGAACATACATAATACAACCTACGTCGGAACAGGGCCCCGACATGCCCATAATGCCTATAACAAAATGCATACCAAGACTACGGCAAGTCCGAAGGATGGATCTCGCCAATATCCGCTGAACTGGATAGCCTACTGTGGTGGGGGAGCCTCGTCTATCTGTCTGCCCGGACCTGCAGCACGACATGCAGCGTCCACAAATAAAGAACGTCAGTACGGATAATGTACTGAGTATGTAAGACAGGAAACATAATGTAAGAACAATAATAAGCATCAGGATAAGAAACATACAACCTGTACCATCTGAATGCCTCTGAGGGCGACTAACCATGTCATGCCTGACGTGCATATATGCATATACATATACATACATATATATATATATATATATATATATATAATCCTTTGAAAATCATCATATACATATATACGCCTCTGTGGGCCTCATCGTCATCATATACATACGCCTCTGTAGGCTTCCTCATCATCATACCCAACTGATCAGTGGTTGCACAATAGGTGCCTGCCCGGCCGACTATAGCACGACGCGGTAAAGTAAAATAGCTGTCGTCTATAGCGCGACTAAGTAGAGTAAAACATATATTTGCACAATAGGTGCCTGCCCAGCCAACTATAGTGCGGCGCGGTAAAGTAAAATAGATAATGCATGCTGGACTCATATGAATCATACTACCATGGTGACGTAAGGTCGAAGAAATAATAACATACCAATCCTCCCATAAGAGGGGAAACAATATAAGCATTCCTATCTTCTAAGAATAGAGTATCTTTGGGGCTCGTTCATTGTATCATGTATAAACGGAGTCGTGCAAAAGAAGGAAAGGAATGGTCTTACATACCTGGTATCTACTGCACCAGTTCTCAAGCTACGCAACTGTTATAATTTCTTATTCCTTAGCCTACAATTAAAGAACAATTCAATTGTTACTCTCTAAGCGTTATAGCTATTATTAATCACAACCTCAATTTTATATGGTGTTCCTCCACACCCTTCTTCCTCCAAACTTTAAAAAAATAGTAATAGCATATGCAGCTTAACAACAACCCAAAACAATAATAACCTAGTCCATTACCACTAGTTAACTTGAACTCATGGCTCCCAATCACCATCCCATGAGTTCTTACATGCATAGAATGGAATACCATGAATTCCCAAGAGAAAGAATGCATGAAGAGAGTAGTAACTTACCTTGCATGTTGGATATCTCAGCCCTTTTCCTTAGTTCTTCAACTTCTAGGTCTTACTCTCAGTTGGGGCTTGAAAGAGGGGAAAATTAGCTAGGGCTTTTCTCCAATTCTTCAATTTCTAGATTCTTTCTCCAATTTAGAACTTGAAAGGAGAAGAAATTGGTTAAAGTTGTGTGGGACTTGAGAAGGGTCGCTGGTGGTCCTTCTACAGAGTTTGAGTTTCAGAAAATGAAGGAAGAACTGGGTTGGACCCCTTTTATAGGTCAGTCAATAAGTGACACACGTGTCTGACGTCTACAGGTTTGCTATAGCATTTTCGTCGCATAATCAACATGCGGTTCGCATTTTGGACGCGAAACACAGCCCAGAAATCTGTCACACTCTGCAACACAGAAGGACAGATTTGCGGCTCGCATTTTCAGTATGCGGTCGCATACTGGCCGCATTTCTGATGCAGATTTCTGCCCAAAAATCTGTCTTGGTTTGCGGTCTCAGTGTCAGATTTGAGACTCACATGTGGGTTTTGCGGTAGCAAACCCAGCTTTGCGAAGCCCTTTGCTCTTTTCTTGACTTTTTGGACTCTTTTTCGGTTCTTAGGCTCTATACATATAGACTATCTTATGACGTGGTCTAATGTACGAAATTACGGGTTGTAACAATATACTCTCTTGACAACCACAGAATCTCCTATTGGAGTAGATACCGCAAAGGGTTTGTTTATTAATTCAGGTTCGACATCAAAGTTGTCAGCCACAAGGGGTGTAACATATGATAGTGTGGACAATGCATATACATCATAAGAAAGCACTGATAATATACCTGTAACAACATCCGGAGATGACTCAAGATCCTGTCGACCTGCTAGAGCATATATTTGATTTTGAACACCACTCGAACTCGGCATTGCATCTCTACCTCTACCACGACCTGCTGGCTGCTGAAAACCCCGTGCTGGAGGTTGAATTGATGAGGAAGTAATAGACACAGATCCAGTCGGCTGAGCCATACCACCACATCCTCTGTTAGGACAATCCCACATCATATGACCAGGCTGTCTGCAAAAATAACATGCATAAGAACCTCGACGACATAGTGCAGAATGGGCACTGCCACACTGATCACAACGTGGTGTGAGGGGCCTCGGCTGGCTGGTATCTCTGTGATGTTGCGAGCCTGATGCCCATGAGCTCTGACCTGGACCCGAATGGATAAGTCGATCATACCGATGTCTCTGAAACTGTGGAGGAGCACTAGTTATGGGTGGTGCCGAACTCCTCAAATACTGGGGCCTGCCACTACTTCTGAAGTCACCAGAATACCTTGCAAATCTCGTCCTCTTATGCTGGCCCCTATCCTGCTCCCTGTCTGCTCTTTGCTGGCGCTTACGATCCTCTAATGTCTGGGCATAAGCCTGAATACGAGAAATATCCATGCCCTCTATCAAGGATGATGTCGTGCACTTATTTATCAGATGTGGTCCCAATCCATTCACAGACAAATGGACCCTATCACCCATCTCGGCCACCATGTGGGGAGCATACCTTGCCAAAGAATCAAACTGCATGCTGTACTCCCGCACACCCATGTTACCTTGCTTAAGGTTCAAGAATTTATCAGCTTTGGCTCGTCGTACCTTAACTGGCAAGTAGTGACGAAGAAACGCCTCAGAAAATTCATTCCACACAGGTGGGGAAGCATTTGAACCCCTGGATTTTTCAAAACTATCATACCAGAAAACTGCTAAATCCCGCAACCGATTAGAAGCCAATTCTACTGCCTCCGTATCACTAGCATGCATAACCCGCATTGTGCGATGAATCCGATCAATAAAGGTCTGCGGGTCCTCCTTGGGATCAGACGCGGTAAACACTGAGGATCTAGATTAATAAAATCTCGAACTCTCGTACTAACCGGTCCCTCCATAGCACCGGTGTCCTGCCTCTGAGTCTGAGAAGCTACCAAGTTAGTCAACAACTGTACCGCAGTCCGCAAGTCCTGGTCTGTAGCACTACATAAAGGGACTGGAGATGCTGGGTGGCTCCTAATATCCTCTGGGGAAGAAGGAGTAGATGAGGTCCGAGACGGCACCTCACTCTGAGGCTCACTTTGGCTTCTCTAGCTTGGGGCACCTGACTGGTACCCTCTCCCACATATGTATCGAGTCGTCTACTATTAGCTTGCTTCCTAGTTGAAGGCATCGCTGTAGGAAAACAAGGCGAATATTAGAGACGAACACTTACGACTCAGCTCCACGCACGATCTAGATTTAGAAAGAAGGTAACAATCCTAAATGTCAGGCAGCCTCCTGATTATAAAATGTGACGCGCTACACACCCATAATCAGGACTCTACTAGACACGACTCATAGACAATCCCTAGGACACGACCTGCTCTAATACCAAATCTATCACGACCCAAGCCGGAGGGCCGCGACTGGCACCGGACCCTACTCAACGGGCGCTGGCGTAACCATCATCTAACTTTCCTTATTATCTATAAGGCTTGTCATACACATACAATCTCAAACAAAATCATAATGAACTAAAATATCATACCATGATATGAACATACTTATATACATAATATGCCAACAAGGCTGCAATGCAAAACTATACAACAAAATACATACGTTTGCCGATAAGGCAATTCCAACTGTACATGAGTCAACCCACTGTCTATTATCTATACATAACCCAACACTTGTCTATGAGCCTCTACAAGAACATACATAATGCAACCTGTGTCAGAACAGAGCCCCGACATGCCCATAATGCCTATAACCAAAATGCATACCAAGACTATGGCAAGTCCGAAGGATGGATCTCGCCAATATCCGCTGAACTGGATAGCCTACTGTGGTGGGGGAGCCTCGTCTATCTGTCTGCCCGGACCTGCAGCATGACATGCAGCGTCCACAAATAAAGGACGTTCAGTACGGATAATGTACTGAGTATGTAAGACAGGAAACATAACGTAAGAACAATAATAAGCATCAGGACAAGAAACATACAACCTGTACCATCTGAATGCCTCTGAGAGCGACTAACTATGTCATGCCTGACGTGCATATGGATATATATACACATATATATATACACACACACACATATATATATATATATATATATATATATCCTTTTGAAAATCATATATACGTATATACGCCTCTGTGGGCCTCCTCATCATCATACTCAACTGACCAGTGGTTTCACAATAGGTGCCTGCCCGGCGACAATAGCGTGGCGCGGCAAAGTAAAATAGTTGTTATCTATAGCGCGACTAAGCAGAGTAAAACATATATTTGCACAATAGGTGCCTGCCCGGCCGACTATAGCGCGGCGCGGTAAAGTAAAATAGATAATGCATGCTGGACTCATATGAATCATACTATCATGGTGACGTAAGGTCGAAGAAATAATAACATATCAATCCTCCCATAAGAGGGGAAACAATATAAGCACTCCTAGCTTCTAAGAATAGAGTATCTTTGGGGCTCGTTCATTGTATCATGTATAGATGGAGTCGTGCAAAAGAAGGAAAGGGATGGTCTTACATACCTGGTATTCTCTGCGTCAATTTCAAGCTTCGCACAGTTACAATTTCCTTAGTCTACAATGAAAGAACGATCTTATCATTATTTTCTAAATGTTATGGTTATAATCAATCTCAACCCTAAATTTATATGGTGTTTCTCCATACCCATCTTCTTCTAAACCTCCACAATAACAGTAGTAAGACATGCAACCCGTTAGCAACACAAAACAACCACAACCCAGTCCATTATCAGTAATTAGCTTGAACTCATGGCTTCCAATCACCATCCCATGAGTTCTTACATGCATAGAATGGAATGTCATGAATTCCCAAGAGAAAGAATGCATGAAAGAGGGTGGTGACTTACCTTGCATGTGGAATATCTCAGCCCTTCTCCTTAGATCTTCAACTTCTAGGTCTTACTCTCAATTAGGGCTTGAAAAGGAGGAAAATCAGCTAGGGCTTCTTCCATCTTCAGGTTCCTTCCCCAATTTAGAACTTGAAAGGAGGAGAAATTGGTTAAGGTTTGTGTGGGACTTGAGAAAAGGGTCGCAGGTGGGTCTTCTTCTGAGTTTGAGTTTCAGAAAATGAAGAAAGAACTGGTCTAGGCCCCTTTATAGGTCAGTCAATAAGTGATACACGTGTCTGACGCTTCCAGGTTTGCGATAGCATTCTCGTCGCATAATTAACATGTGGTTCGCAACCGTGGCCCAGAAATCTGTCTCATTATGCGATGGAGGACGTCATTTTTGCGTTCCGCATTTCCAGTATGCGATCGCATACTGGCCACATTCTTGACATGGATTTCTGCCCAGAAATCTGTCTCAGTTTGCGACACATTATGTGTAATATGCGGTCCGCATTTCATAAATGCGATCGCACTTATGGTCGCATTTTTGGCACTGATTTTTGTCCAGAAATCTGTCTTGGTCTGCGGTCTCAGTGTCAGATTTGCGGCCCGCATGTGGCTTTTGCGGTAGCATATCCAACTTTGCGAAGCCATTTGCTCTTTTCTTGACTTTTTGAACTATTTTCTGGGTTCTTAGGCTCTTATATGTAAACTATCTTACAGCGTAATCTAACGTACGAAATTACGGGTTGTAACATTAGCGACCTTTCAAGTTCACAAGATCAATAGTTTTCATCGGGGTGAGTGAAGTTATGTGACTCGATAGGCGGACAGCTTTTTAAGTGAGCACAGGAAGCCAAGAATTATCTAGGGAAGTGAAAATTCTATGTTTTAGCACGAGGTCCTACAAGCTCAAAGATTAGTAATTACTTAAGTAGGAAATTACCTAAGAATTACTAATTAGAAGTAGTGTAATTAAGAAGGAATTTCAAAATTAGTGGAAGGAGGAAGTTTTAGAAGCTTTCCCACTTTAGTTTGGAGAAGACCAATCCCCTCTCCCTAACCCTTTAGGAATTCGCCCA